>PVKA01030425.1:0-27327 GCA_004027165.1 Ctenomys sociabilis
TAGTTGTGTTTTGACAGTTTTATGTGAAATAAGTCTTGATAATTTATTTTATATAATATATAAAATATAAATATAGTATGTAATATTCATATTTATAGTATAATATGCTATATAAAATACTATAAATATAATAAGCACATTAAGACAGTAATTATGATAATTACATTTGTAATATACAACATACATATATGTTTAAACAGATATATAATAGTATATAATATAATTTATATGTAAATTATACTATAAATTACTATTATAAATATTAATAATACATAAACTTTGCTATGTAAACTTAATTTTTAGTTTGTTTTTGTTTTTGTTTTGTTTTGATTCTGGAGATGAAACTCAGGCCTTGGGCTTGCTAGGCAGGTGATGTTCTGCTGAGCTATATGTCTGGCCTTGCACATTTAGTTTTGATTTCTCCTTTTCTAAGAAGGGAGAACTAAGGAAGTATTTATTTGATTTATACTAGACTTTTCTTACTGATATTGTATATTCCTTTTATATACTTGTATTTACTTATGTGTGTTTGTATTAGTTTTATATTATGTTGATTGTCTTCACCTTAGGGATTTCTTATTAGTTTTTAATTCTAGTCTGGTTTGAATGCAGTAGGCTGTAGAGCCTCTCCCTTTACTAGTTAATACCCTTGGACACAGGAAGTATGTACAAGGCAGTAAAGAAATGTGTATAGAGGTTTTTTTGGGGGATGTGGTAGTGTTAGAGATTGAGCTCAGAACCTTGTTCAGTCTAATCCTGTCTTATCACCGAGCTGCCCCCACATCTGTAGCTCTTATGTGTAAATTAGACCTGATGTGAATGATTTCTGATTTCCTGTGGCATGTGTGCTGCAGTGGGCTGTTTGTATCATTTACAAAAGGTTCACCATCACTGGCCTGTGTCTTCTGTTATTATGGGATAGGAGTTTATTGTTCATAAATTGTACTGTTTTTGTTGATCAGAGGTAGACTTAAGAATTTTACATGTATTAACTGATGTAAAATATATATCAAATATACTTTATATAGAATGTATTCAAAGATAATTGAAAATAGCATTCAGAGAAAAAGTGAACTCTCAATTGTCAGTTGTAGATATCTTTACTATTTGAGGAGGCACAATTGTGTGGGTAGATACTTGAAACTGCTACTTTTCACTGAATCTAGGATATAATTATTTCATAGTAAAACTTTATAAAAACTTAGTCAAATTAGTTAACTATTATTTATTGATGCTTTTCAGCCCACTTTGATTGTGAGGAAAAAGGTAGTTCATATGCTTTTCCTTTCAAATAATGAAGCCTATGGAGTACAATGATACTATTCCCTAAAACTCAAAACAATTAATTGGTGTCATGGATACCGGGAGCATAATATAATTAAATCTGTATCACGGGAAGCAAATGAACTTTCCCTATGGATACTGTTGTTTTTAAAGAAATATCTGAATACATATATTCTGTATGTTCTTTTTCAGTTGAATAATATTTGTAGGTTAAATTTTTCTAGTAATGCTGTGGTTTTTGCATGACTTCTTTTGAAGATATTGGTAAATTATTTTCATTGTCCTCACTAGTCCTTATTTTATTTTTTTGGTACTCGGAATAGAACTCATGATCTTGTGCTTGCCAGACAGGCGCTGCACCTTTGAGCTATATTCTAGCCTCAGCTGCTTCCTGTTTTAGAATAAGGAGCTTGAGACTGGGGAGGGAAGAGAGCTAATGAGGCCCTAGTACTGAGGCTGAGACAGTTTTGTAAGCACAGCTTTACCTCTGTATTATGCCATCTCCTGTTTGAAAGTTGATGTCTTAAGAGTGGTTTGTCAGGAAATCTAATAGTAATAACTTTTGTTTCTTTGAGACCAGGTCTTGTGTATTTTGCAGCAGCTCCTGTCTGTCTTTTGAGTGCTAAGATTATAGGACTGTACCACCATGTTTGACAGTAATAGCTTTGAGATCTTTTATTGTCCAACATTTTGAAAATTTTTAAAGCCTTTTTAAATGTAACTCTTACTAGAAACTTTCCATTTTTGGAAAGAAGGGCAAGTCCACTGTAGGTATGATTTATTTTTTTTTTTAATTTATTTTGTATTTTAGAGAAGGGTCTACATGGTGTTCAGGGTCTCACTACTACAATGGAATCATAGTGATCTGCCTGTTTATAGCCTCTCAAGAGCTGGGATTATAGGTGTGCGCCACCATGCCCAGTCTCATTGCTATCTCAGCATGCCCTGGTGGCGGGGCTGGCATGGCAGGCCTGTGGATTGAATCCCTGGCCCCTGTACCTACTTGCAGGCACTTTAATTTGCTGAGCTATTTGGTTGGCCTGTAGATCTGATCTAAAAGCATTTTCTTATATCTTGTAACTGGACATGCTTGTATTAGGTTATTTGCATGAACTAAGATATTCATAAATCATATTTTGTTGTTATTGTTGCCACTGTTGTTGTATGTAAAACATTGAAAATTTTATTCAAAACTACCTTATATGAGAATCTTAACAGCACAGGGATGTTGGAAGTGGAGTTTTCTAGGAGAAGACTCCCAGAGAAAAAGAAGTAGCAGTTGTGGCACAAATTACAGGGCTTATTGGATCATGGAGTAGTTTTCTCTTTCTCCAGTCTTTTCAATGCTCAGGATTCAGGGAGGTAGAAGCCTTAAAGGATTTGGTGGCTTCCTTACCTCCCGCTTTCCTAGACAACAAAAATAAAACAACTCACATTATTGGGATTTAGGAAGAGAAAAATAATTTAGAGATACCTAAAATGTGAAGTGAGACTTCTAGCTTATGGCATTGCCAAATATCTAATAAACAGCTGGGGCTGAAAGAGTTAGTACATGAACTACACAATCTTGTTTTAACTAGACCTTGTCTTAGAGGTTATAGTTGATTTCTAAATGATGGTCAATTTATTACAGTCAGCTGAATTAAATCAGCATGGTGCTGGGTATGGGAGCCCATTTTGAGGATTGCTGCTAGCAGTGTAAATGCAGAACAGGAGAAGCTGTCAGAATGCTGTTAGGAATGCTGTTCCAAGAAACTATTGGTTGGAAGCTGCTAGTTCTCTTGGGCAGTTCTGCTGAAGGACTTTGTCATGCTGGCTTTCCTGATAAACTTTGGTCCTCATCTTGAACATCACTTCCTGGCTCCGGAGGGGAAGATGGTACACTGCTCAGCCTCATGGAGAAGTTTGTTGCATTGGCTTTCCTGTTGGGGACTCAGCTTTTCTCATGCTTGGAGGAGCTCAGGACCTCACTGTTATGAGGATGGTTGTGCTACTTTTGTGGGAGCTTTATTTCTAACCTTGAGTCTCTTCCAGGCTCCAGTGCACATCCCTCAGCCTGCTGGCACAGATCCATTGTCCCGCTGGCACAGACTTTCTAGCTTGCACCAATGACCTTTGGACCTTTCCAGCACAGATCTATAAAGCAGGCCTGTATGAAGATTTTTGTGGTGGCTCTAGGCCTCCTGCTGGACTTGTGGGAGGCATTGTTATGAAATCTAGGTTTTCACCTGGACTTATGCAGGATATTAGGATCCAGGTCCTCATCTGGATTCTTTGGTGTTTAGTGTGTGGATGGGCTTCCTGTACTTGTATGTAATTTGGGTGATTTGCTATAAAGTAATACATAAAATGTGTCCTGTATTATATTGTTCATCTTGTAAAAACCTCAAACCATGACAGAGGTAAATGGAATTTGGGAATGCTTTATGGAGCTTTGTGAATGAAAGACTACAGCCTAATTCCAGTGTTAGGCTGAGACAGGAAACAGTACCCTGACAGGAAACATTCCTTTGTGATCTCAGAAGGAATTGAGTTGGGAGGATTTCATGCACATTTTCTTGCTGAAGAAAGACTGAAACTGGTGATGAAGTAAAATTGTGACCAATGTTTTTCCTGCAGAAAACAGATTTGATTTTCTAAGTAAAATGAAAGACTACAGTAGAAATCAGTGTAAGAAAACTAGATCATGGGGTATATATATGTGTGTGTTAGCATGCATGGGTGTGTGTGTGTGTGTGTGTGTGTGTGTGTTTGTGTGTATGTTGATGAATAACTATCATTTGGAAGGCTATGGCCAAATGTAATGGGACAAATCTTTATATATTAAGGTCTTAAAATGCTGCAGTATGAAAGGCCATTAATACATATAATTAATTGCCGTATCTTACAATAATTTTCTAGAATACTTACTTTGTTGTCTTTATGGCTTAGGGTTAAATACACCTTATAGGGTACTAACAGTATAATGCACTGGAGGAGCTATTAGGGAGATAGGTGTTTGCAAATGGAAAGGGCATCAAGAGATGGAGCAAAGAAAAGATGAATTAAAAAGAATTAAGATATATTATGTACATGTACCAAATCCCCATGATGAATGTATCACATTACTACAAACAGGTACTAATAAAAAAACTTTTGTTGTGTATTTAATGTAGAGTCTATGGGGTCTCACTGAATAGATGGGACTCTAGCAATCCTCCTGTTTTTAGCCTCCCAAATGTTGGGGTTGCAGGTGCATGCCACCACGCTGTCTTAGTATGCCCCGGGGTGGGGGCTACGCCACCCCGACCCCTGTGCTCCACCTAAGCAGGCACTTTAGTTTGCTGAGTTATCTGACTGGCTCTTAAAAAAATTTTTTTTTAACAAGAAAAATGGAACATGTGGCATATTTCTTAGTACTGTAGTAAAGATGCTGCATAGTTTAATTGGCATATTTTGACCAACATTTTCTTATAAATTAAAAGAATTGTTTAAGCTACTAAAGTATAGTTTATGTTAGAGCTGCTCATAAAATTTACATGTTTGGCTGGGGAGATAGCTCAGCGGTCTCAGTGCCTGTCTGGGTTCATCCCTGGTACCACCTGTTGTGCCAGCTACCGTGGTACACATACTTGTCATCCCAGTGTTAGGGGAGACAGGAAGACCACTGAGAGCCTGGGCTGTGTAGTGAGACCCTGTACCAAAAAAAAAAAAAAAAAAATTAAAAAAACTTACATGATTTGTGAAAAGATCTTATAAAGATGTTGTATTTATTTAAAAATGAGTGTAAGGTAACAGCTGAGAGAAAATGGCTTTTTATAATTTAAGTAGTTGTGCTGTACTTTATACCATAAAACACGGAGGATTCTGTCTATTCAGCTTCCTATAATTGGAAGTCTACATAATGAAAAATTTGGTTCAATTTTAAAGCTTTAGTAGAATATAACATTTTCAAAAGGTATTTTTATACATTGAAACTAATGTTTAGGACTCATGGCAACAAAGTAGGATGCATGTAAGTTTTGTGATCTCTACATTTTAGTTTTTGTTAAAGGTTAATAGTTTTTCACAGAACACTGAAATATTTAGTTCTAGTTATTTTTCAGGTTGGCCCAGAAATTTATTTTTTTCATTATTTTATGAAGCACAAAACTGTATGTGTTTCTGGCAAAAGACTACGAAGTGATACTAATTCTGATTTTGTACTGTTTTATTTGTTATATGCACACATTAGTGTGAACCCTTTTCTTAAATCCTAAGCAATATTTTTTTTCTTGTTTGAGAATGAAAATACATATACTGAACTTAATTAGGATCTTCACCTTGTAAAGGGATAAAGGGCACGTCTAGTTAATTCTCAAATACTTTGGCTAATTACTTTTTCTTACCCTGATATATTCAAAGTGAATGCCTAGTAATTGCTATGGCAACTAAATTATTTAGTTAATTTTTAAGCTCTTTTCACTAGTAAAGCTGTGGGAAAAGTTCATCATTTTTATGTATTTCAAGATCATTTTTCATTCTGTTAACTTTTAGTCTGAACTTTTCAGGTCCCTTAAATTTCTAGTTTGTGTTTTTTACCATTTAAGTAACAATACTTCAATTCACATGTAATTTTATTAGTTTTTGTGAGTAAACTGATGTCTGGAGCATTAGTCTGTATTAAGATGCCTAGTGCTTTAAATTTTACTGGCTTTCTACTATTAAACAACTTAAGTATTTTATAGTGAAACTACTTGAGAATTTATAAGAAACGTCATGTACCCATTGATTTTCATAAACTTCATACCTAATTGTTTAATATTTGAAATTACTCTTGAAGGTTTTGTAAAATATTGTTGTGGACATTTCATTTAGATATAGCTGGTTCCACCCACCCCGTTTTAAGAAAATGAATGGGTCATAAGTTGCCATGAAGCATTATTAAAAATGTGGGTTTTTTGTATTGCCTTTAAATTTGGTGAAATAAACCTCCAGATTGTTGACAGTTGAATATGTAAAAATACTGCTGGCTCCTTTTGGCTTTCATTTTAAAATTTAATGGGTTTGGATGGAAGACATGATGTATTTTTAGCTCTTGAACAACAGATGGCAGTATTGCATTACATGATTGCTGCCACAGTACACATAATTATTAGAGATGAAAAGTGAATTTCATGCTACAGATGGGCTAATAGAATGAGTAGAAGTCATTAAATTAGCTAACATTTTATTTTTCTGATTTATTGATTTCTTTGTAAACTCCTTAGTAGTATTTACATAAGATTGTCCTTTCCCAAAGCAGCATGATCTTGTGCAGCTGCCATATATGTGCTGGAAACCAGATCTGGAGTTACTGAGGCACTGGCTCTCTGCTCAAGACCTCTCTTGCTCTCTTGCCCTGACTGTGCTGTCCTAGAGTCGGATCCTTGTCTGTCCATCCACCCTGAAGTGGGAGTGTGAGATGTAGAGGACAGATGCCTGTTAACTCTATTATCCGTACTCTTACAAAAACTTACTAAAACATCACTACTTCAATTAATATTGGCATAAGATACCACTTGAGTGTCTCATTAATCTTCTAATCCAATACATACTAAAGTTAAAGAGACTTAATAGTGAAACATAATGGAGTAAACTTTGTACTTTAAAATTCATCCCGGTTTTCACTTGGCAACATGTGCTTAGCAGTTCACTTAGGATGGAAATGATTTGAATGTTCAGATCGGCATTTGCATAAGCTTTTTGTTTTTGCCCCTTCTTACAGAGCGTGGTAATTGTCACATTTAAGAGTGTTTTACAACTTTTGTCTAGTGTTATGTCTATAGTTTCATGTCTCTCATGTTTAGAGGCACTTAACAGGTTGTGTGTGTGTGTGTGTGTGAGAAAGAGATGTTTAGAGGCACTTACGTGTGTGTGTGTGAGGGAGACAGAGAGAGAGAGAGAGAGAGAGAGAGAGAGAGAGAGAGAGAGAGAGAGAGAGAGAGAGAGAAATGAGACCCTAGGTGATCTGCACCTAGTTTATATACCTGAGGTCCAGGCTCTTTGTAAGCTGTTCTGCTGCACGGCTGCTACTCACCTTATTTTCCCTGACTCAGATGGAACGACTTCTCAGCTGGTTCCCATCTTCGGTGATTTATTTGGTTTGCATTCTTTGTCCTATCATGAATTTTTGTTTTGGTTGTCTTTGCTTTTGATATTTCATAAAGATGCTCAGTAGATAGAAACTTATTCAACGTGAGGCCAGAACTAGAAAACTAGCTGCTGCCATCTAATAGTTGCTTGACTTTGGCCAGATGACAGTATATGTGCCTCTGTTACCTTGGTAACTTAAGGTGACCCCAGCCAAAAAGTTGAATCATTTTTTAATGACTAGTAAAGAGCATGATACAACGTTGAGTCTTTTTAGTTACTTTTCTCATTGCTGAGACCAAATAACGTTCAAAGTTAAAAGGAGTAAAGGTTTATTTTGGTTCATACTTTGTAAAGGTTTCAGATCAGTCAGCTGGCTCCAAGGCAGGGCAGCATGGCAAAGAGGCATCTCAGAGGAGAAATAGTTCATGACAGGCAGAAGACAGCAAGTGACAAGAGACCAGTGAACCTCTTTGTGCTCCTTATATCTTGTCTAGGCTATACATCCTTAGGGCAGACAGCACTGACACCACGGTGGGGTACCTCTAGTCCTACTCAGAACTGTGCCAAGCCAATCAGTGGACTATTTTAGTAATCATGCATCTTTGATTCCAGCATCATAAACTTCAGATCCACCCACTTCCCAAAAGCCCTATACCTGCTGGAGGCTTTGGGTGAATATGTAAATACAAATCATAATGTGGTGGGAACAAGAATGGTATTTTCTCATCCCTTTTTATTGTCAGGGATTAAAACAGAAATAAATGTTAAGGAGCATTAAAGTGAAATTTTCCTCTGCTTAGATATAGGAGAAATTAATAGTTTGTAGAGAAGAACTAGAGTGCTGCTTGCTTTGAAGGGTGAGCATCTAGCCCTCCTAAGATGAAGAAGAGCTTCGGTGTGAAAGTAAATCTCTTAAATATTTATTTGTAGAATGCTATTGAAGTTTTTTCCACTAAATCATATTTGGAGATAGCTAAGTTTACCTGATTTGCATGAGTTATGCTGTGCTTTTTCGTAAATATACTGTGGAAAAGGCTGCTCAATGAATCAAGATACATTTCTGAACTACTGTCTGATTATTGCTTTTAATGTTGTAATTGTTTCCCAAATGTGGTACTGAAAACCTTTCCTGCTCTTATGTTCTTTTAGAGTTATTGTGTAATTTAAGATGGGATCATTTTGTTTTCACTGATTTAAAAATCTGCAAGGAACTATTTGATGACTTAATTGAGTGTGATTTATAAATAAGAACAAATCAGGAATTTTCTTTGAGAGCTGAATTTTAACCAAGCTTACAAAAATGATGGAATTATGAGGCTGTTCTAACAGAACTGTTAAAAAAAATCACTGAAAAATATAAACATAGAAGACACTGAAAATGGCATATAGATATCAAATTAAGGCAAAGAAATTTTTGAAATAGAGTTCTAAGCTTATTTCTATGTCATTTGTAGCAGCTTTTTATCTTGTAACTTAGGTAAGATGTAAATCATAAATAAGCCATGAACATATGTTTTTTTTTTTTTTTTTTTAAAGAAAAGGCTTGGGGCTGGGGCTTCAGCTCAGCAGTAGAATGCTTGTCCTCAGCACCAGAAAAACCCAAACCAAACCAAACCAAACCAAATTAAAACAAAACAAAATAAAAAACAAAAATCAAAAAAAAGAAAAGAAAAGAAAAAAAAAAGGCTTGACAATTTCCAGTGTTTTTTTTCTACTGATGTAGACATGGGAAATTACATTGCATAACATTTTCTTGTGCTTGTAAAAAGTCAGTTGATGTGTGACTGTGGTTAGCACTTACATGTTCATGCAACAGTTTAAACATAAATATCCTTTCCCTGTGAAATATACATAAGACAGATTGTAAAAATAGTGAAAACTATTTTATAAAATCTTACTAATACAGAAATGTGTGCATCATGTATTAAGACAGGGAAAATAATGGTTTGGTTTATTCTGTAATTCTAGTGAATTAGTATTGGGATTAATAAACTAGTAATTTGAGCCAGGCATGGTGACACATGCTTATAATTAGGATTGCCATGAATTTGAGGCAAGTTGGGCTACATAGTGAGTTCAAGACCAGCCTGGAATGTATAGTGAGAGCCTGTGTCTACAAATAAACACTGGAGCAACTTGAGCAAGTAATGGCTTAGCTATTCCTAGCTGGGTGGTTTTTGGATCAGTCATTAAAATTTTGTGAACATCAGTATCTTTAAGATAGAGCAGTACTGTACCAGGCTCATGAAATTGGAATGAAAACAAGCATGCAGAAATAGTTAACTTTTGAAAACATTTAAAAGTTTAAAAATAACTAATACATTGTTTAAAGGTTATAAAATTTTAAACTGATAGCTTTTAAATTCCTTGTTCCACTCCTTTTTTCATCTATCTGAGATATTTTTGTTCAGTTTACCCCAGTTCCATAATATACCAAAAGATGGCACTGTTGATCCATATTTAATATATTTGTTTTTAGATGAAAAAAATGTGTTGGGCATGGTATCTGCAAATGTCTTGAAGTGAGGTTATATTTTTTACATTTAATTTTCTGTTTTGTAAATGGATCTTTAATTCATATAAGGTTTCCTACGACCAGATTTCAGTTTTATTTTGAGATGGTTTGGAAATACAGTTACTTAAGTCATTTTGAGGATATAAACTGTATAACCCAGTATAATTAGTGATAAAACCTTGTCTTAATGTGATAGCTAATGTTTCATGGAAAACATAGTTGCTTTTTGTATAGCAAAAACAATTCATTTTTTTTAAAGCCTTTAAAAACAATTCAGTGATTAAAACAGCAGTTATAAATAAATGATTTGTATGCTTTTAGGTCACATGTAGATTTATCCATTTTGGCAAGTAATTTTTATATTGAAAGTATCTTTGAAAATTTAGCAAAGCCTTTCACTGCTTGAATTTCTTCTGGCAGTAGTGTGATAAAAGGAGAATCTAGGGTCTATGAATAGCTTTTCCAGGTGAGAAATGCTGAAATTAGATAATATGAATTGACTTGAATTGAGAATAAATAATACGGGAGGATGTGGTGAGTGAAAGCTCCTCTGCAGAGAGGTGGAAACCTCGTGATTGTTTATTCCTAGAGCACAGCACATCCAATATAGTTTATGACCCAAGCAAGCTAGGACAAGCAGGATATTTTTAAGTCAAGTCAGAGCTGTCTCTAGTTGTCTTTCAGTACAAACAACATTTGCCAGTGATTTTTACTGGAAGTAGAAAAGCACAAAACACATAAAATGCTTAGCTCTTGTTTGGGCTAAGGTTTGAAATCCAGGATCCCTCCAGTGTGCTTTCATTGTTTCTTTTACTTAAAAGCAGACCTTGTTTTGGGTCTATATAACAAACAGATGTTAGTTTTTGCCAAATCATGTTTGAGGGTGTAGTGGCTTACCCCATTTTCATGACTGAAGTGACTGTGTTAGTTACCATGTGTTTGATTTGGAGGAAGTGAAAACACACTTGAGAATGAGAGATTTTATGTGCCTGGGAGTATATGTGTGCATGCTTATTCTTAAATGTTAAGAATGTTATCTTTTTTGCCACTTATGTTGGTAAAAATAATGTGATACCTATATGATTTGACAAAATTGTTTAAAAATGAACGATTAAAGGAGAATTTAATTATTCAGCAAAAGACCCACTAGCCAAAGATTATCTTCTAGATATTTTCTTCCAGGTTTGACAGTGGTCCTGTGAACTCAGAATAATGTGAAATGTAAGAAATATATTGTGACACTTAGTACTAACAGCTCCTTCTCCAAGGATATTCTTATTTTGCAGCTGGAATGTTTTAAATTTTTAACAAGAAACCAGTCTGTCTCTGTGCCTCTTTGTAGATGTAATATGCTGTGGATTTGGTAAATAACAAAAGATTATTTTCCTAGATGGGACTTTTCAGCTTTTTGTAATTAGAAAAAGCAAAAAATATGCTGAGTGATATATTTTTTTTAAACTTCTGTTTTGGATACATGGGCAAAGACAGCTAAGTGTCTTAAAAATGTTTTCAACAAATTTCCAAGCCACTCCCCAACATGTGCAGGTTTTCCAGGATTTCACATTACTGTTACAGGGTAGGAGTTAAAGTAGGGAAATATGATATTAGACTATCAGTCCTTTCCCTCCAAGTAATACTTGGATTCAAAAGAAATCAAACAGCATTATGTATTTGTTATAAAAAAAAGATCTATCATCAGATTTTGTCTGGCTCCTTCAGATGCCTTGTAATAATATGCTAATTTATGCTGATGATCTTATCTCATGACCCTTCTGTGTGGCCTAGATATGTTAATATGTTATAGCTTTTTAATTTCAATCATCTGTGGTGACTGAATATGCTTGTCCATAGTATAACTCACCCATCTGTGTCAGGGACTGGAAAAGAACACAAAATGTATCCCAGAGTCAATTTCTTTAAGCATGCAGTAGTAACAGAGGAAATTATAAAATAGACATAATTTTAATAAGACTGTTATGTCTGAACATTCATTGCAAATAGTACTGCACATATTGTCAGCTTTTAATTAGGAAAAGGAAGTGGGTCATTGGTTTTATTAAGCAAGGGCTTATTAACATCTTTTGATTCTTTAAAAAAATTTTGTCTAATGTCAGTGAAAAAAATCTCAAGAGTGAAAATTAGATGTCATGGTAGTTTTATGATGTATATTACTCTATTGCACCCATTTTTTAATTTTTTAAATTTGGAGAGTTATGCATTTAAAAATTCCCATGATAGGAAAATACTACATAGTATGTAGTAGAGAAATTTATGGGAAAATGGCATAGGTGAGCCCAAGGCCTAATACAGAGGAGGGAGCTCACATATCTTAAAATTTTGTTAAAATGAAAATTCATGAAATTATATGCCTTAAATAAATTAATTGTTTATCTTTCCTTATCTGTAGACACTACCCTTAAAAGTTCCTTTTTCTCTGTAGAAAAAGTATATACCAAAGAATGTTTTTTTCTTCTTATAACTTGTCACAGTTTTTAAATTGCCATATTTGTTCAACTCAATTCAAAGCCTTAAGCCTTTCTGAGGCTGTGATTCTTTTGTTTAGAATGTGTTATAGGATTGTTGTGATTCATAAATACTTGATAAATATTAGGTATTAAACATCAATGCAGAAAACCCACCATTATATATAAATGTTTTAAATTTGAGTCCTTTAAACTAGTTTAATATGCTAATAAAATTTGACTTAATTCATCTTAATCTTTTAAAATGTCTTTCTTTCTTGCATATCTTTTCCTGATGGTGAATATGAATTGGGAAATGAGGCGAACTAGGCTGTATAATAAATGGCTCTCTTTGGTAGCCAGTGAAGCAGAATAGAGTGATCTCATAACAGGAATTGGAACATTTGAGGCCTTGCTTCAGAGATGACTTTACTCATTGTTTGATTTTGATTATTTGATTATTTACCTTTCCTTAGCGTTTAGATTCTCGTTTATGAAATGATCCATTTTGATTGTTCCAGAGGTATGAAGGATGTAGGTGTTTTTTCTTTATATAGTATCTGAAAGAAGTAAAGCTGTGTGAGGTATGAATGCTTCTTGAACATTTCTAGCTTTCTGCATCCTTAAAGTCCCCTTCTTCCCAGTCAAGCCCTCCCTTGAACACCATTGTGGCCTATGCTATCTTTATTTCTTATTGTAGCAATTGTTAGACTCCACACAATTATTTGTGTTTCCCATTAGGCTGAACTTGAATACAGAGGTGACTTTTTCTTGTATTCTTAGTGCTGCCAGTATATTTAGTCTATAATAAACAGACTTTTGGAAATGAATTTGTATCAGTATTCATGTCATTTGTAGGAAATAAAACTCATGTTAAATACCATTTAGAGGTGGTTTTCTGTGGTGCTTTTGTGTTTGCTGTGAGATAAGACAGAATGAGTTGTTACCACCAGAAAGAATTGTTTTTCTGCTTCAAGTTGTTCTTAAATTATTGAAACCTATTTATGAGCCTCACCAAAGTAAATTGTCTCATTGGTTCTTTACAAATATGATTCACGGGCACTGTAAGTATAGATTTCATGCTTAAAGTGATTGAATCAAATAAACACATTGTTCTTTGTTTGTTTCTTCAATTGGTTCTTTTCATTTTCCTGTTCTTCCTGGCGAGTCCTTGAGGCATCTGGCCTGTGTTAGGTATTTCTTACTAACTCATCATTCCTTTACCACCTACCAAAGAAATACTTTTACTTTGCTTAGGAACTTTTGGAGTTAGATTCATTATTGGTGTGGGTCACGGACCACCTGATAAGCCTAAGCACGTCATATTAATTAGCACTGACTGCCCACTACCAGAATGCTCAGTCCTGGTGCTGTGCAGTTTTAATTCTAAAGATATTGTCGAAATTTGGAAGGTGAGCTAAACATTAATTTGAAGCCCACCTTCATGCTGTTTTTCTTTGTCTAAAATTCCAGTAGGCTTTCTTTACTTTTATGTAGTCTCTTAGAGTCATTAGAGTTTTTTCTTTTTTCATATTTGGAAAAGAAGAAATTGAGGATTGGTAAGTAAAAGTGGGAGGAAAAAAATGGTAGGCCATGCGTACAGGTTTTAATCTTTTAGCCCTGTAGAGTAATACTTCTGGACTTGGTACTTAGTATCTTAGATCTGAAATTTGGAATGAAGTCCTTATTGGAGGGTCCCTGGGGCCTGTGGGACTTGAGAAAATGGAATTAGTCTCACACAGTAAAAAGGCAGATAAAATGAAAGCTGTGATAAGTTGTATTTTTATCTGCTGCAAGTCTGAAGAAATATACTTACATTTGAATGAAATTGTGGAAGAGAAATGCTGAATTTAGTAGAAAGAAAGAGATGGTCATTTAGAAGTGCAGCATCCATCTTTACAAACAAGAAGATGAAACATCACCGATCACTTTCTGTGATGTTTTTCTTGTACTGATGCAGGGCTTCCTTAGGCATTCTTTTCTTTCATTCTACTTTTGGTTAACCTGTCCTATCTTCCCATGAAATCTTAAAAATCTTACAAAAATGTAGTCTGCCATAGGGATTTTTAGAAACATTAGCCTCCTAATTGGAAGGGACTACTTTCCATCTGTATTTCTAAAACGGAAAGAGTTACTCTGACATTTGAAAATAAGTACTGTGCTATAGATAGGAGAAAGAATAAGAAAATACTCAAGAGTTAAAGGAGCACGTTGCTCAGTAGTCTAAAACGCTTGCTTAGGCAAGCTCAGGGACCATAGTTCGATGCCCAGCAGCACATGCTGTGCCAGCCCTGCCCCCAGGGTGGGTTGAGCTGGCCAAACATAAATGAATAAATAAATAAACAAACAAACAAATACAGGTTTGATTTAAAAAAAAAAAAAGGAGCATGTGGTGAGTTAAACCATATGAGGCTGACCAACTCATTGTGATTTTAGCCAAGCCATTTAATCTTCCAAAGGCTCAATTTATTCTTAAAGGAAATGAACAAGTTGAACTCCATTGTTTTTTGGTTATCAGTTTAGTTTTTCATTAGATATTCATCACATACCTGTTATGTTCTGTATTCAGCAGCTAACAAGACAGAAGCTTACCCTCATAAGACTTCTATTTGCCCTATGTCTCTTGACCTATTTTTGTCCTATTCGTTTATCTTGTAATTGGGTGGATAAGGAGGAAATGAAGCAGTGTGAAGTCACTGATCTCAAATTTGGGGACTTTGTGTGCTTTTATGTAGAGGTAAGCCAACTTTTTTTTTTTTTTAGAGAGAAACACTGTAAAGAAAAATAGCCTATATCTGTTAAAGTTGTTGTAACAAAGCAGTGGCGGGAGTGAGAAAAGGAAAAGGTTTAGCTATAGAGTGATCTTGTTTGCATTTGGATATAGCAGGTATAAAATACAAAGAATTTATTGCTGATAGTGAAGAATAATTTGTCACATTATTTTTTTTACATCAATCTAATTTTGTATTTTATTTTAGTCAAATGGTAATACATTTTTGGAAACAGTGGTGATTAAAAACATGAACATACATTCTTCTTGAGTTTTTTTCCCTTTATTTTGGAGAATTGAAATTTATTATCTAACAAAAGAGAAAAAATAAATTGGAGTTCATAAAAACAAAAGAAGTAAAATTTTAGTTAATTGAGAAATCTAGAGAGGTATCCAAAACTAGGAATGTCTCCTTTGGCCACTAGATCTAATGTGGAGCCCTGATTCTGTAAGTTGGCTGAAGAGCATTTAATTCTGTTGGCAGTATCCAGGTTAGCTTTGTGCAATTTAATTTTCTGACTTCTTGCAAGATACTGATGAAAGCAGTCAAATTTACTGGTTATTAGGTAGCAAGAATAAGTTCAATTTTCTCCAGACTTGTGACAATTAGAGGTTGGTTCTAGCATATCTGCTGCTTAAATTTCAAGGCTACCTCTATTTGAGAGCTGTTTTGGGGAGATAACCTTGTAACACATACATTTTAATAAGTACATTACTTTTGCCACCTGCTGAAGTGGACTGAGAGTGACTGCTGACCTGAAGTGAGTGCCTGTGTTCAATATTAATATAGCATGTCTAGATCTGGACAGTAATCTTTCACTTAGATGTGCACATAGTCAAATAAAAATTAATGTTTAAAACCTGAGTACTCAAAGTTCAGCTAGTCTGTGCATTCTAGAAGAATCCTTTGGAGGCAGTTAACATAGAAATATTGAGTGATTTCTTATCATTTGTATAGGTCCACATTGGAATATTTATCCAGTCGTATTTTTGTGGTCGTCATTTTGCATTGGTTGTACAAATTAATGAACTTATTTTAGTTATTAATTATTATATATTTTAAGTAAAATGAACACTTATAAATATAGCTTGCAAGAGTATAGCCTGATTTGTTATATTACTTTTTTTACATCAATCTAATTCTGTGTTTTATTGTCAAATGGTAATAAATTTTTGGAAACTGTGGTAATTAAAGACATGAGGCAGGAAAATACATAGAATATCTGTAACTATGTAACAGGGATGTTACTGAAAGGATTTTCCTTTTCTTCCTTATACATTATTGTGTTTTTGCTTTTCCTGTGTAAAAAAACATTCATGGCAGATGTAGTAATGGGGAAATTATATTAACATTTAAGTATTAAATTAGCTTGTAACCAGAGTTTCCTACTAATATGATGACATTTAGAAAGTTTGGGATTTTAAGGACCATGTTGCATAACTCATTTTACACATTTCCTGTTTGCCATTAAAAAAAAAGGCCCAAAATCTTAGATCTGCTTTTTCTCAGATTGAAAATTTCCATTATGGATTTCAACATTGTTATTTTACCTTACTTGTTGATGTTTGATATTTATGTATTAAGATATGTGTATATAGATCATAATGACGCTATCGGAACTATATGCAAACAACAGTTTTCATAATGTTTTCTCAGTTTAATTTCAAAGACAAATCTCAAATTATTTTTATTAACACATATATTATTGCTAGACTTTCTTGCTACCGAAAGATGGCAGGTGGAAATCAGGTGGAAGTGAACCTAATATGTGTTCAAAGAAAATACAGGATTTAAATTATTTTTTATTTTTTATTTATTTTTTGATACAGGGTTTCATTCTGCAGCTTAGGTTGGCCTTGATCTCACTTAGCCCAGGCTGATGCTGAAGTTGCAGTGATCCTCCTGTCTCAGACTTCCAAGTGCTGGAGTTACAGGCGTGCACACCAGGCCCAGCTTTCTCTGCGTGTTTTATATGCCCTGTTAAAAATATATACCTCACTGTTCTGTAAAAATAAAAATTATATTTTTTCTGTGTTTGAGAAAATATGTTTTCTGTTCAGAAATAAACATAGAATGTCAAATAATAGTTGTTAGATTATATTTAAAACGCCGCTTTCTGAATCTTGGATATCCCTAACCTTAGATAAATGTGTGCTTTATCTGTGATACAGTGGCTTTAGACTGGATTTGGAAACGTGTACAGAGAACACCTATTGTTTCCACTGAATGATGTATGCCCTACAGAGATGAACTTTTTGACCCAGTGCTCTTCCAGTAGTAATGAATTTGTGCGGATTTGAGCACACTGTCCCACTTGATCCTGTTTTCGGTTCTGTGCAATAATAGCTGGCTAACTAGCACAATCGAATATCTGCTTTGTGGTTGTGGAAGCAGTGTGAATGGTTCAGAGTTTGAGCTCTGACTTGCTTGTATTATGCTTTTTCTACCTGAGTAAATTAGCTGTTTATGTATACATTGTCTTTATCACATGAACATATTCATTTTTGCTCTGCATGAAGAAATTTTGTTCTTATGTAAGGTTTCTTCGAAAATTGTACTAGTGTCGATTAGCTGGAAAATAAGCCATTTGTATGCTACCTCTCCCTCAGTCAGGGTTTGTGAAAGATTTCAACAAAAAAATGATTATGTTAGGGCCAGGGATTTAGCTCAGCAGTGCAGTATCTTTCTGGCAAGTGTGAAGTCCTGAGTTTGATTCCTGGTACAAAACAAAAGAAAATACAAAAACAAAAAACATTATAATGGGGCCTGTTGTTCTCGATCTTAATTAACTTTTATAATTTTTCCACCAAAAAAAAAAATTCCAAAATCCTCATAATCAAACTGGGGTGCTATTATGGAATCTGTGGAAGCTGTGCTGTTTTGATTGAGGGAATGCTTGCACCTCCATTGATTAATATATCAGGGAAGACATTTTCTTTGGTGAAAAGTAGTTCACAATTGACTGTGATAACTAATTCTTGAAGCATTACAGACTTGCTTCAGAGGATCAGGGACTCAGAGTAAGCTATGTGCATGGTTACATATAATCAAGGTTAATTTTTATCAAGGGTCACTATGTTTTTGCTATGGTCTGACAATCATGACCTACATTAAAAGAGCCCTGTGGGTCTGTCTGGTGTATTTTTGCTTGATGTCTGGGCCATGTATTTCAGAAGTGTGTCAGTTTCATTATATATTATCATTTGGGGCCCTTGCTGGACTTTCAGGTTAGCATGAAAGCAGCGTTCTTTGCAATTATATAGTCAGGAGGTAGCTCTCTTTTATACTGTATAAACAGTCTTTAGTTCTGAAGGGTAAATGACTCAGAAATTTTCTAATTCTTTTTCTATTATTTTCAGTTAGTAGATTGTTTTGAAATTTTACTTTTACAACCAAGATTCCAGGATTGGTTCAGTTAATTCATTCTTTACTATGCTTTTCTTAGGAAAATATTTGGGAATTTTCAAATCTAATGCATTTTTCTTGCCTAAGAAAAGTCTAGATGAGTAGTTTGTTTCATAACATAACAACTAAATAGAATTTAAGCAACAGAAATTTACAAATATTTTTCCCTTTTGCTGGTACAAAGAGAAAATGGAGGGTGATGTTTTTTAAAAAATGTGATTTTGGTACTTCAAAGACAGAACTTAATGGCTATTAAAATGGGATGTTTGGATTTTTAGTTTTGAAATTACATTTAATTTTGGACATATCTATCTTATTTACTAGTTTAAAGGATAAACAGTTCAAACTAAGGAAAAAGCAGTTTATATTTTCTCAGTTTTCAACTTCAGATATCAGTAAATCATTGGTGTAGCCTTCTTTATCTTTTGTTTGCACAAAAAACCTGTTAGAATTATGTCTAGGGGGACCATCTGCTGTGGTTCCCAGTCTTGTCAGTGATAAGGGATAAGCTGTATAAACAGGGGCACCAGAAAAAGAAAAGGGGAAAAAAGAGAATACAGGCTGCTTTTAGGAGGAGAAAGTATGATGTGAATTTAATTTTTACAAGGCAGGCACAAAAAGCCATAGGATTTTGCTCATCTATCAAGATTGAAGTTGTATTTATTGAGAAACTACAGGAACAAGTTACTTGTATGCTTTATATTCTTATTAATATTATCTTTTTATTATAGAATTTTTACTTTGGAGATCAAAGCTTTTAAAAGTTCTTTGAACATGCTTCAGTATAGCACTTGACATTGCAATATTTTTGGGATTGTCTGTTTAGTTTTTGGACCTTTTTTCCTAGCCATTAATTTTTTCTCAGTTGAATCCTCAGAAAATCCTTTTCTGTTTTCATTTGCAGTGAGGTTGTGCTGCTTCCTAAGGAGCAACGTAGTCATTTCCATGGCAACACACTCTGTCAAACATCACCAATCCATCTTGCCCCTTACCTCTAAACTCTCAGGAGCAGAAAGGAGGGGTTTGGAAGCAGCACTATTGTTCTTACAGCAAGGAACTGTAGGTTCAGAGAGAAGAGAGGACAGTGGATTTAAAAAAGATTAATCTGTCAAGTACCTTACATTCACTGAATTATAGACATGTAAGTGTGTAAGATTTATTTTATGTTAAACAGTTGTTTTCAGGATGGAAAATGATTCTAAAACCTCGACTGTCTTAATATAGTGTCTATGAGAACAGTAAAAGAGTAAGAATCTGAGTTACATTAAATATGTAAACATGTGAATCCTCTAGTCATTAGGATTTTACTCTTTTTTAAGGACTGAAGTATGTATATGCTCACCATTCATTTTGGGTTAAGATATTAGAATTTTAGAATAATTGAAATATCCTGCACTCTTTATTTTTCTGGTGGTGCTGGGGATTGGTATTGAGCAATATCCCTAGCCCATTTCTTATCTTTTATTTTGAGGCAAGGTCTCCCTAAGTTTCTGAGTTTCCCAGGCTAGTGATCCTCTTGCCTCAGCCTCTCAGAGTGCTGATGTTATAGGTATGTGCCACTCCACTTGGTTGACACCTGGTACTTTTAAATGAATTCCTGAATTTTGTCAGATTTTTCACCCCATTATGATGGTGTGAGTGAGATGGTATGATTTCTTATGTACAGAACAGAACAATCTGGTTTTCCTTATCACTGAAACCTTCAAGCCTGCTGACATCAGACATTATAAAGTACAGTATAGTTCCAGTTTTTGAGTCTGTGAACTGTTGTGGTACATTATTTGTCTTATTAGTTTTGGTCTTCAGTATTTTCTACATTTCATTTTTTAAAAATTTGATACAGGGCCTACAGGGTCTTACTATATAGATTGGATTCTTAGTGATCCTCCTGTTTTCAGCCTCCCAAGCACTGGGATTACAGGCACAAGCCACCATGCCCAGTCTCAATTGCTGTCTCAGTGTGCCCCATGGGTGGGGCAAGCACAGTATGCCAGGGATCGAACCCCAGCTGCTGCATTCTGCCTAAGCAGGTGCTTTAGTCTGCTGAGCTATTAGGCTGGCCCTCTGCATTTCATTTTACTATTCTGCCCTGATGCTTTATTTCTGGGTAATGAATACTTTTGTGGGTATGACCTGTGAAGACAGAGAGCTCCGTCTTGCCTCTGAGTTGTAGCCCCTGCTCTGTCTCCTGGAGGCCTGCTCCCTAGCTACTTGAGCAGGAGTGTATCCCTGTCTATGTGAGCATGTGTGGCATGGTGCCAGTGCCAGATAGGTGTCATTTGGAGGACTAATGGTCAGTAGGAGTGGTATGGTAGCTATTTTTTTTTTCTATAGCAAAGGTGTATATTGTCTGTCTGTCTCTCTCTATATATACACAGATATATAATCTTATATATCTATATATATCTCTTATCTATCTATCTATAATTTTTTAAAACTTTTTTGAGATAGGGTTTTACCATACAGTTCAGGCTGGCCTTAAACTGTGTAGCCTGGTTTAGCCTCGAACTTACAGCAGTTCTTCTGTGTCAGCCTCTTGAGTGCTGGAATTAACAGGTATGTGCCACCACGCCTGTTTATATTCTGTTTTTGCCTTTGTATATATACAGTGCAATTGGAATATACCCATTTTATATTTTTGAAATTTGTATTTCACGGTATATTTTGCCTTCTGGTGGGCCATCGTCTTGTGCTGGTGTAGACCTCCTGCAGAGCTGTTACAACAGGACTCCTGAGTGTGTCCCTATTTCCATTTCCCTTCCTGTCTGGGAACTAATACTGGCAACTGTCAGCTATCTGTGTGGGAGAGGAAGCTGCCAGGGTAAAGGCTTTCAAGGTCTACTACATTAAAATTTTTATTATAGGTTTTTTGACCAAAGCATTTATTTTTTAAAGATAAGAAATGGCTGTATACCACCTATCCAGATTTAGAAATCAAACATTCCCCATATTGCTGAAGCCCCCATGTATGGGGTCAGGGCTGGTGGGAGTGTATTTTCCATTTTTCCCTTTCTGCCTTTTTTTTTTTTTTTTTTTTTTTTTATTCCAGAAGAGCTTCAGTTTCAAAGGAAGTCTTGCTTTGCTGTCTGCTTTCATGGTACTACCCCAGGCCTCTGTGTATTATTGAACCTGCCCATGTATTATAACCATCTGTTCAGCTGTCTGTCACCTCTCCCAGGCTGTGCTTGGTCTTTGTATCCCAGCTCTGCACATAATAGCTGGGATGGAATAGGTGCTCACTAAGTGTTTGTTGTGTAGAGGGAATAAATGAAGAGGTCCATTTCTTTTCTAACAAATACCATTCTGATGGAGGATTCTGTTGTGCAAAACTGCTTCCTTGTCTAGCCCATGGTTAGAAGGCCTTGCTGCTCTGATTTGAACAAATTGAATTAAACATAAAATCCTGTAGAGCAGATGCATTTACAAGTCTCTGCTCACACAGCTGCCAGTCTATTTAATAAACACATTGCTGTTTTGATTGAGTATTCATAGTCTTTCTTTTTGTTCACTCTTAGGATTGTGGTCTGAGTAGAGACTATAGACCTGAGGAGACAACCAGTGATGGGAATAAGAGGGCCAGTGGGAGATGAATGTGGAGGGGAGCAGTAGCAAGAGGTTTGATTTTTAGGAGTATCTGTGACAAAAAGAACACATAACTATTTGTCTTCTTTAGCCCATAACTCATAGATCTTTGATTCGGTATTTAACAAGCAATTATCATAATCTTCTGTATCCGACTGTAATTACAAAAAAAAATGACACTGATGACATTTACTTTTAAAATTAAAAAAAAAGTTCAGGTATAGTTAATATCCAATAAAAAGTTCACCTCTAAAGTGTTTAGTTTAATACATTTTCCCATTTTATACACTCATTTTGTATTATCACCTCAAGCAGGGTAGAAAATATTTCCACATTCCAGAAAACTCATGTACAAAAGCTCTTTTCTGTCAGGCCTCTTTTCCTCCTGCCTTCTGTAGTAGCCACTTTCTGATTCTGTCCCCATTCATTCTTGGGAGTCACATAGATGGAATTAGCATGTGCCTTTTTGTCTGTTCTTTTGCCAAAAATAATATTTTTGGGATTTATCCATTTTATTGCATGTCTAAATTCCACTTACTTCTAGCAGCAAAAATATGTATATACTAGCAGTTGAACACAAATTCATTTTTTACCTTACAGCTAAATGATTAAGAAGTGCTCTTTAAGGAGAATTTTTAGTTAAATTAATAACAAGTCTCATTTGTAGAGTGCTGGCCCTGAAACGAAGTGCTTTGCACACATTATCTTATTTGTGTTCTGCAGTTATTTGTTTGCTCAGTTCTTTATGGCAGCATGTTCAGTGAAAATCTCGACATCCAGTGAAGGACTTAACATTTGCCAAATTCTGTAAAGCAGAGAGAATGTCAAATTGTGATTGTTTTCCTCTGGACTAAGCACTCTTTAAGGGGAATGTCGATCTTAAATTATGAACAAGGAGGAGAAGTATAAATACAAGGGCAACTGTAAAGAAGTTTTGCATAAGAATGAAAGTACTATAGATGTTCCTTTTTTGTTCCAGTGCTAGGGTTTGAGCCCAGGACCTTTGTGTTGAGCTACATTCTCAGCTTTTTTTTTTTTTTTAATTTTGAGACAGGGTCTCACTAAGTTCCTCAGTTGGTCAAGAAGTTGTAATCTGCCTGCATCAGCCTCCCAAGTGCTGGGATTTGAAGCATGCAGCACCATGGCTGGTCTTACATTGGTTGTGAAGTAATTGTTTTGTATTAGTGAATAGTTGTGCTACGTCTCCAGTTTTGTTCATAGTCATTTCCCATCTCTAGTTCAGAATTGTATCAAGCCAGTTTGGAGTTTGCATGGGTAGTTTTTGTTTTGCTGGCACTTCTCTGATATCTAATGTGTCACTTCCTTTCCTCATTGCTTTCTATGTATTAAGTCTCAAGTGGGAGTTCTTTTTTTTTAATTCTACTTTCCACATGTGGCCACTGAGTCAGTGGAGGGCTAAGAGACTGGATCAGAGTCACACAGATTGTGAAGATGGAGCTGGGATTGTAATCTGAAAAGCGTGCTTTCACAACCTGTGCTTTTAATTGCTGTTATATCCATAGCCTTTCCTGTACCTAACACTTCTTACTCCTCCTTGGTCCAGCTCATGATGTTGGGTGTGTGTTTTTAAAGTTTGTAGCTATTGTCAATATCAAGCAGTTGTAATGATTGAACTTTTTTAAAATTATTTAACTTTTATAAAGTGTTAATATTGCATAGTTCTCTGTGTGTGTGTGTGTGTGTGTGTGTGTGTGTGTGTATGTGCGCGCGCGCATGTGCGCGTGCGTGTGTCTTTAGGAAGATATATTTTACAATTTAAAATCTCTGGCAGTTATAGTGCATTTGAAGCCTCAACAAAGCTAATTGCATAAGCAATTTTGTGCTTATTCAAGCCTGTATTTGCAGTGGATTGGTGATTCTTGATTTATTGTTTGTAGGCCCTAGGAATGAGAGGTGGCTGGGTGGTCTCTGAATAAGTATGTGTCTGAAGTAGCCAGCACAATTGAGTGTATTATATTACCACAGAGGGTCCTCCAGCATGGGCAGATTGGGCACACCTGCATTAGGTCCTTGACATTTGTGGATTTAACTTTCAGGATTTCAATTATTTTCAAGCACCAGGAAAGTCCATGACATTTGGTAGTTTATTATGAGAATAATATCAGTTTCATGGAGTAGCAGGGTGACAAGAATTAAAGGAAAAATAACATAAGTAGGAATAAGCTGTTAGGGCCAGAGTATGGACTCTGGTCATTTTGTTTGTGCATGCGCTTAGTGGAGGTTCTCACTTGTGTCTGCACCTTTGACATTGATGAACTGGGGAAGGCCTCAGCTTGTGTTACTTCATGCTCATCCTGCATGTGGCAGAGTCCTTCCCTGGACTCAGGGTTCAGGCTGTCAGGGTCTCCTCAGCTTGTTGGCTTTAATGGTGCATGCCTTTTTACTTCTGTTTAAAGATGAAGACAAAGCTCCTTTATTTTTTTATATTTTATTTTTGTGGAACCGGGGATTGAACTTGGGCCCTTGTGCTTGCCCAAGTGAAATGAGGAAAGCACTCATTTCACTGAGCCATCTCCCTGGCTCCTAAGTGGGCTTTTTTTTTTTTTTTTTTTTTTTTTTTCCCCACCCTTTGGTGTACATTTTTAGCTGTGCAGAAAGCATCCTAGCCTAGACAGTGTTGTATTTATTTCTTTTTATCAATGTGCTACAAACCTTGTGTCTTTCCACTCAAGTTATGGTTAGCTCAGTTTCTTTGGAATCAACTTTTTACATCTTAAAATGTGTGGTCAGTTTTTCCAGAAGAAGCCCAGTTGTATTTGTAGTTTGACCCTGGGTGCAGTGGCTGATATCCACACCTCCTGCCAATCTAGAATAGGGGAAGCTGTGGAAATGCTAAGTTGAGTTTTTATAATATTAAAATTGGGCTTCTGTTTTGCTGTAACTTGAAAGAAAGATTGCTTTTCTCACATTTATATTTTAATAATGATATATACCAGTGATTTGGTGAAGATTACCTTAAATATATAATTCTTTTGTAAAGGAGTAATTTTTCTATGAGGTAACTCATGAAATATGGTGCCTTAAGAAGCCTTGTATAGACTGGGTGTGGTGGCGCACACCTGTAATCCCAGATCTGAAAACAGGAGGATTACTATGAGTCCAGTCTGTGTAATGAGACCCTGTAGACCCTGTACTAAATGCATAAAAGAAGAGAAGGAGACGGAGGAGGAGAAGTAGAAGGAAAAGAAGGAGAAGGAGAAGGAGAAGGAGAAAGCCTTGTAATTCTGTGAATGTCTAATTTGCTGTTTCTCATGGGTTTGCTCACTGTTGACTGTCTGTGCAATGGGACAGATGCTGAGTGTGATGCTGTAGGGGTCGCAGAGAAGAAGTCCTGACCTTCATTCTGATAAAGTGCTCATTGTTTTAAGGTCCTTGTTAAACTAATGTCCTGAATGAGTCAAATATAATTTCTTTGTTGGGCTTTTGACAAATATTTGAAGAAAAATTCTATATACTCTGTAATTCCTAATTTATTACAAGTTTTACTAGCCTTTATTTCTAATGCTTGTCCTTATTAAATTTTGGTGTTAAAGTGACCTCAGTAGTTACAGGTAGTGATGATAGCTTCCCAGGCAGCCTTCAGAACTGGGCCTCAGAGAACATAGACAATACTAAGCCCTTGTAGTCGTTGTAGAAGTAGAGTCCAGCTTTGGTATTATTTTCTTGTATATAACTTACAAGAAAGTTCTAAAATTGCGGATTTGCCTTTTGATACCTTTTTTTTTTTTTGTACCGGGGATTGAACCCAGGACTTTGTGCTTGCCAGGCAGGCTTTTATACTACTAAGCTATTTCCCCATGCCTTTTGAAATAAGTCATGTAAATATATATCAGTATTGTCAACAGTATCATAACTATGTTAATTTCTATTTTTGGTGTTAGAGTAATGCACTGGTGTATTGCTAAGATTATATCAAGTTAACTTACAGTACATAGTGATATATTTCTGGAATAAATATTCTCGTGATCCTTGCTTACAGATTAAAACCTTCATGTTTGAATCAGATCAGTGTAATGTGGAAAGACAAAATAAAATTTTGAAATATTTGCATGATAATCTACAGAAGAAAAACTTTGGGTGGGAGTGGTGATAGAATGTTTCCAGGATCAACACTTGAATCCTATGTTGAACTACATTCTTTTTTTTAATGGATGACAGGTGGCAGACTTGAAAAACAGGTTTTTATAATGGAAATGTTAAGAGTCTTATCTTGGTGTGAATGTTATTGTTACAATAAATGTATTAGATGTATTGCATTATCTTGTCTAATCAGGCACTTTTGTTAGGAGAAGCCCACTCTTCCAATTAGTTTTAGTGTGCTGCTACAGAGAGTGACTCCTTTAAACAAGTTTTGCTACTCAATGAAATTTTTGAGATTAAAGATTTTATCTTAGTCAAATTTTAGTGGATTTAATAAGCATAAATTTATTTTATTATAAACATTGAAAATCAGGAAAGTAAATTTAAGAAGCAGACCAGCATCACTGTAGAGTAGAGGATCTGGATCAGCCTCCTTAATGTTGGCAGTGTTGCACCCTTCCTTTTTAAATACAACTACTCATATTTCACATTTGATTTGCTTTCAATATCCTTACTCTGAAAGGGGCTCAGGAAATTGAATTACATTTTGTATATTTAGTTCCTAATCTCATTCTTATTTAAAAAAATCTGTACAAATTCTAAAGGCTTTTTGTAAATAGTTGTCTGTGGTATCTGAAAGTTTGAGGCACTGGAAGGAACTACACAGGAGTCAGGTTTGAACACAGCAGATAAAGTACTGTACAATATGCTTACTGGCAAAGAGGGTAAGTTACGCTCTGGCAGACCAGAACTGGTTGGTTGGTTTTGAGTAAACAGGGCAGTGTCTACTTAATAGCAGTAGATAGACACTATTTTGGGACTTTAGTAAACTTGGTAGAAGTTTTTTCTGTACATGCAGGTTGGGAACACAGCCAGCCCTTTTGACCCATCCATGAACAGAATAACAAAGGGGAAGCCGGGCGTGGTGGCGCATGCCTGTAATCCCAGCACTAGGGAGGCTGAGGCAGGAGGATTGTTGTGAGTTCGAGACCAGCCTGAGCTACAAAGTGAGCTCAAGGCCAGCCTGAACTGCATAGTGAGACCCTGTCTCAAAAAGACAAAAAAAAAAAAAAAAAAAAAAAAAAAAAAAAAAAAAAAAAAAAAAAAAAAAAAA
>PVKA01030426.1:0-27324 GCA_004027165.1 Ctenomys sociabilis
GTTGAAGGCTTGGAGACTGGATAAGGTCAGTGTGTGTGTGTGTGCATGTGTGTGTGTGTGTGTGTGTGTGTATGAGAGAGAGAGACAGAGAGACAGAACAGAGAGACAGAGAGAGACACACAGAGAGAGAAACAGACAGACAGAGACAGGCTCCCAGAGAAGATAGTTTCCAACTGATCCTTGTGGGTTCATTTTCTTTCTCTTTCCCACTACACGTCCATCTCCATGTGAGCAGGCAGTCAACACCAGTTTGCAGAAGACATAACCAAAAAAGATATTATTCTTGCAGCTCAATTGTGTGTGTGAGATCAAACCTCTAAAATAAATCCTGTATTCTATGCCATCCCTATGATTCTGTTTCTCTGATCAAACCTCTAAGATCTCCAGTTTATCTCTAAGTTATGGTGGGTTTTCGAGGTGCACCATGGTGTCATCTGAGAATCTTTCCAATGCCTAGATCTGTAGTCCACCCCCCTTTACCCCACACGCAAGGATATGGAAGGATGAAGGTGAGAATTCTTATCTGGGGCGCATTTCATTACTAGATATGATGTTTGCTGTCTATTTCCCCCCTTCTTTTTGTAGAAATATTTTTATCATTTTAAGAAAGTTCCATTCTGAACCAGGCACAGTGGCACACAGCTATAATCCCAGCACTCAGAGGCTGAGGCAGGAGGATTGCCTTAAGTTTGAAGCTAGACTATAGGTTACATAGTGAGACCAGGCCAGCCTAATTGAGAGACCCTGTCACCAAAAATGTTTCATTTTATTCCTGGTTTACTAGGAGTTTTATCATAAGTAGTGTTGAATGCATCAAATGCTCCTTTATCTGTAAGTCAATCCATGATATTTCTACTTTATTCTGTTAGTTGATGAAATAATTTATATTAAGCTTTTTAAATTTTTTATGTATTTAGTATAGGGTCTATAGGGTCTCACTACACAGATCAGATTCGGAGTGATCCTCCTGTTTTACGCCTCCCAAGCGCTGGGATTACAGGCTCGTGGCAACATTCCGAGTCTCAGTGGCCATCTCAGGGCGCCCTGAGGGGGCGGGGCTGACACAGCGTGCTGGGGATCGAGACCCAGTCAACGCGCCTCCCAAAGAAGGTACATCAAGCTTTATTTTAAATATTTATTTTAATACTTTTCATGTACTTTGTGTGAGATTGACCTGTGACTTTCCTTTCTTGAATAAGTCTTGATAGCAACGTTATGCTAGCTTCACAAAGCTAGTGGGGGAATGTTCTCTTTCTTTGAACTCTAGGAGAATTTTATGCAATTATTGTTTTCACTGGCTAATTGGATTAATGCTTTCTCTGAGCCCTGGAATTGCTCTCCGTGTTCTTTCCTAATATACTTGGTCCCTGCCTTTGGTGGTTCTATTTGTAACTTCTGGGCTTTCCACTGATGTGAAAATGATACATATGCAATAAATAGCATATTTCAGGCTTTAAACCTTGTCATTTTCCTGGGTTAGTGATAAGCAATACCAGCCCCCAATGAGGAGGGTAAAGGAGCTGACACTGCACAGTGCTGTGCTGCCAGCGTGTTTGGGATCATGTGTTTGTGTTTCCACACCTGTGCACATGTGTGTGTGTGTGTGTGTGTGAGGAGACGCCAGGCACTGTCCTACAAGGTGGGCCTTGTGCCCTCTGATTGTGCCATCTTTAGGCTAGTGTGGGTGCCCTGCGCATGCTTGAGGTAAGCTGGGCTGAGCTGTTGGTGGGGTGGGTGCATGAAGCACACTTTTCCTTAGTGATATTTTACATTTACAGTGGGCTTATCAGGGCATAAGTTGAAGAGCATCTTTATGTATATGTTTGACTCTATAAATGCTGCTTTGCCTGAATTCCATAAATATTAATGTTGTATTTTATTTATTTGATCAAAATATATTCTCATCTTCACTGATTTAATTTTGACTTCTGAGATATTTTGAAGCATATTTCTGGAAATAGTACAAGAATAGACAAGTACAAGAAATTCTTTTTTTCTGTCATCCTTTGGTGGACCCAGGGATTGAACTCAGGCCCTTGTGCTTGCCAAGCAAGTGCGCATTCTACTGAGCTATCTCTCCAGCCCTCCGTAAGCAATTGATTTTCAACAAAGGTGCCAAAAAATACAATGGAAGAAAGGTTATTCACCAAATGGCTTATTCACCAAATGGCCAGGAAAAGCTAGATAGATATCTGAGGCAAAACATGGACTTCACCCCTTACCTTCAGCCATGTATAAAAATTAACTTGTAATGAGTAACATCTAAGACTACGAAATGTTTTGAAGAACTTATAAAGACTGTATGACTTCAGAGTAGGCAAAGGTATCTTAATGAAGATATAAAAATAATAATCATAGAAAGAAAGGAGAATAAATTATACCTTACTGGGATTTAAAACTTATGTGCTTCAGAAGATTGTTAAGAAAATGGGAAGAGTTGATGTTTAATTGCTTGATCAGTCTTGCACACCTGTATCTGGTAATCCAGGCAGCAAAGTTGGTGACAGCAATACATGATGTCACAATAATCCTTCGCCTTCTGCTCCTGTCTTGAAATTCTGTATCATTGATATTGTTTTATATTGCTTGGTTTCTGTCTTTGTTCTTGTTATTATTTTTTTTTTCTTCTTCTTTTTTTTTTGTGGCAGCTCACCCTGCCCTGGGGGTGGGGCTCACAAGTCATGTGGTGCAGGGGATTGAACCTCAGTCCCTACACTTACCTAAGCTTGCCGAAGTAGGTGCTTTAGACCTCTGAGCTATCTCACTAGCCCCTGTTTTTCTTCTTTAAAATAAAATTTAAAAAAAAGTGAAAGTGCTCCTGGGTGTGGTGACGTATGTCTATAATCCCAGCACTTGGAAGGATCATTGTGATTTTTAGGCCAGTTTGCAGAACAAAGAAGACCTGTCTGAAAAAAATGCATGCATGCATACATACATACATACATATAGATAGACAGATAGATAGAGAGAGAGAGATGGACAGACGGACAGAGAAGAGTGATCCAAAGCATGTATACACACTCCAGGAAAAGAAAAGTCATATAAATACTTTAATACTAAATATATGAGGCATCACGAGGTTAGTACAAGTTACCTGTGGCCTCTACAGTTACAAGAGCTGCTCCAAGTGGTGGCCGTTGGCTCCCAGACATTTATTAGTGCGGCGGGTGCTGCTCGGGTGACTTGGGTCATTGTGAGCTCTGCACATGCATTTCCAGCTTCTTCTCTTGGCAGTGTAGTGGGCTTTCTGTGATACACAGTGTCCTTTAGGGTCTCTGGAGAAGCATTATCATATGCTGAAAAAACACCATACCATTTTATCATGTTTGACACAATAGGCCTTATTGTTGGACTCTGCATTCACAAATTCAACCAACAGTTGGTTGAAAATTATTAGAAAAAATGCATCTGTACTGAACATGAACAGACTTCTCTTTTTAGCATTATTGCCTAAATATATCAATTACTTACATGGTACTTACACTGAATAGATATTACAAATAATCTAGATTACAAATAATCTAGAGTCACACAGGAGAGTATACATATATTGTATGCAAATGCCATACCATTTTATGCAGTGAACTTGAGAGTCTTTGGACTTTTTGTTTTTTTGTGGTACTGGGGATTGAACCCAGGACCTTGAGCTTGCCAGGCAGGTGCTTATTCTACTGAGCTATCTCCCTGGCCCTGGATTTTTTTTTTTTTTTTTAAGATTATGTGATTGATTGATTGGTTTGGCACAGGGTCTCACTATGCAGCTCAGACTCATAGTGATCCTTCTCTGTCAGCCTCTCCAGTGCTGGGATTTGCCTGGTTTCAGTGGCCAGCACAGTGCAGGGCTGCCATGGCATGCAATACTGGGGATTGAATACGGGTACTTGCCAGGCAGGTGCTTAGGGCACTGAGATTTTCTCAGGCTGGGTCTTTGGATTTTTTTATCATGTGGCCTTGGAACCATTCTCCCGTGGATACAGAGGGAGGAATGGAACTGGACATTTTAATACTGGATATTTGACATATAGGAGATGGCAATTCTTTTTAGACGTGATAATGGCCTGGCAATGTTAAGATAATGAAGTGGGAGGCTATTCGACTGGGGTAGCTGTAATACTCTGGGTTCCTACTAGCCAAACTAAAGCCTTTAATTTCTTGTGTATAAAACCTCGGCCACCCATAGATGGCCAACTGGGTATTAGTTATATGGTCCTAAGCTGCTCACCACACCGTGCACAGAAGGGAACTGCTCAGGCTCTGACCAAGCAGCTCATTTCTTTGGTGTTTCCAGTCACGTTCTGAAAGCCTTCTCCTCTTACTGCTGCAGCAGGTCCCAGCCACTTCCAGCTGCCAGCTGCCCAGTTCACAAATTGCTGGCTACTTAAATAAACTCTTCAACGGCCAGTCAGATACCTGAGCATACTAAAGCTCCTGCTGAGGCAGATGCAGGGGCTGGGGGTTCGATCCCTGGCGTATCGAGCTGGCCTCGCTCCCAGGGTGTACTGAGATGGTGACTGAAACTGCATGCAGTGGCATGCGTCTGTAATCCCAGCAGCTGGGAGGCTGTAAACAGGAGGATCACTATGAGTCTGATCTGTGTAATAAGATTCTGTAGACCCCCTACTAAATACATTAAAAAAAAAAAACTCTTCAACATTTTAATGTGCCAAAATGTATTTACTGTAAGTGTTTTGTTTTTTTTGTTACTGGAGATTAAACCCAGGGCCTTCACAATGAGCTACATTCCACACCCCACCCCCCTTTTTTTGCAACAGAATCTTGCTGATTTGCTGATTTGCTCAGGTTGAGTTTGAACTTGTGATCTTTCTGCTTCAGCCTTCCAAGGTGCTGGGATTATAGGTGTGCACCACCATACCCTCGGCTGAAAGTTATATTTATGAACAAAATTATCTGATGTCTTCAATTTGCTTCAGAATACTAGTGGGTGGGCATATGAAGTCATACATGAAAACCTGGTAACTAGGGTTGGCAAATAATTACATAGGATTTACTCTATATTTTGTCTATACTTGCATATGTTTAGAATTTTCTACAGTGAAAAGCTAAAAGTGCCTTTGATTTTGTGTGAATCGAAGAGGAGAGATTTGAAATAGAGAATGAGCCCCAGATTGAGCTCTTGTTTTTCTGTTTGTTTTCTAGCTGGTGTGAGCTGGTGGCTGGGGAAATTGCTTCAGCTTTGTCATGCTAACTTTCTCCACCTGTACAAGTACTGAATATTAAGTCATATCATGTATTCAAATGCTTTTAAAAGACCTTGGCTTAAGGAAGGTCTTGTTATCCAGACTGTGAGTTCCTTGAAGACAAACGCAACACCTCAGAATATTTCCTCAGTGTTGGCCATATAAGACTTCTGCCTCGGTTTTCATGTTTCATTAAAACAGTCTTTATTAAATAAATGAATGAATGACGTTCCAAATTCTAGGTGTCTGATCCCAACACTGTACCACCCTTGGTCATTTATTTCATAATTAACATTTATTTGCAATGGATAAGTGAATGGAAAGTAGACACGTTCTGAAAAGTATTATTTAATATAATTCGCAGTTTCATTTTACCTTGCTACCCATGATCCAATAGAATCGATTGTAAGCAGTTAATAGAGTCTCTTTCCTCTGTGCCACTAGTAGGAGTCCTGGCTGGAGAGTGGGCAGTAGGAAAACCCTTCCGGGCCCCAGATGAGCCACGCCAGTGGGGACTGCTAGGCCTTTGCGTGCAGCCTCTCTAGGTCCCACCAGAGGGAGCTCTACACAGCCAGTGTGGCCGAGGTGAAGGCTCGGAGCCTTCAGCTTCTCCTTAAGCAAACGTTGAGCCTCTGCTACATGCCTAGCACTTTTAGGTGGAGGCGAGGGCCTCACAGGCGAGAGAGCAGGGGCGACGTGAGCAGTAATAACGGTTGTAGGAGTAGTGCAGCCAGGGCTATCATAAAGCATTTCAAAGAAGCTATTAACTGGCTCCAGGGGTCAGGGAGACTTCCCAGAACCTGAGTATACCTCTTGAAAGACACAGGGGTAAGGGAAAGGTCCCAGACACACAGCAGCTAGAGCACTTAGGGCATGGACGTGAGCACGAAAAGTAATTAGTGTGTGAAAAAAGGCTTAAGGAGCCTGGAAAACGGTGGAAGGTCATGAAAGGCCTTCATCTGTGAGAAGCCAGATGAGATGGCTACGCTTGTAATTCCAGCATTTGGGAGGCTGAGGCAGGACTACACGCGGAGACCTTATCTCAAGTAAGACAAAAATCTGTGGAAAGGAAAAGGCAGTTAATTCTACAAGAAGTTGAAAGATCTTAAACTCTAAAGTTTCTTAGTTATCCACAGAGTAACTTTATTTTATTTTATTTATTTATTTTTTTGGCTCATTTCTCCATTTATTAGGATCATCACATTTGGAGATGCACAAGCACTTAGGTTTGACATGACTACAAAGTTACCACAAATTCCAAACTTTTTAGCCATAGATATTTCACCTCTGTTTAAAGAAAAAGCTTTCAAAACATCAGAGTTAGCTTAATACACTGGCCCTGCACACATGGGGACTACAGAGTTGTAAATGTTTCCACTTCCTGCTCTATTGTCTTCGGTAAGAGGAACCCAGATAAAGGACTGAAATGTATGCGGCTGTGACGTGGACGCAGTGGAAGGAGTCCACCTGCACAACACAGAAGCAGACGCAGTATGCAGAAGTGCAAAGGCTTCACTGGGCCATCTGGGCCTCCATGGCCTGTGCAGTCCACTCTGGGGCCGTCTGGCTGATCTTTTCCAGAAGGTTATTCACTTGGAAGCAGAGGGATTGGATCTGCTTGTCCCATGTTGGCAAAGCTTCCCGTGTTTCAAAATGAACAATTCCATCAATCTGGTCAATAAAACCATTCATCCGTCCTTCTGTTATCATTTGAGATGCTATCTTTTCTGCCTTGGCAGCAGGGATCTCTAGAAGCGCACCAAGTTCTTCAAAGGTGATATTATTATATAATTTGCTTGCTGACAACAGATTACATTCAATAACAGCTCTGTCCAAAATGCTAGAACCGTCAGCCGTGGTTGGTGAGGCATCAGCATGGCAGCGAACTCTTGAAGCTGATTTCCTCTAATGATCCCGTCTAGGTACATTTTCTCTAGGATCCCATAGGCAGCGAGCTGCTGGCACCTCTCGTCCTTAAAGAGCGTAGCTAGCATCTGGGAGCGCTGCTGTCCTGCTGATGCTAAGATGGTACAGTGCAAAGCATGTTTTAAGGCCTCTAGTCTTTCACTTTCATGGACTATTGTCTTGTAAGAGAGCTCATTGTATCTTTGTGCAGCTTCAATGAATTTTCTTCTATAATCAAGAGCACGTGCATAGCATACCTTATAGTGTGTCTGTAACTGCTCGTTGGTGGACTCATTCTGGAGCAGGGATGCTCGGTTTATGTACGCCTCTGCCTGGACAGGGTCATCGTCCTCCAGATAGAGCCTCGCGATCTTCAGGTAAGTCTCCAGCTTATAATCCACATTGTACTGTTTTTGTCCTGTTTCCAAAGGAATTCCCACCAACACTTGGGCTGCATTTCTCCAGTCTTCTTCTTTCTCATATATGGATGCAAGTTGCTGTCTTATGGAAGCAACCTGCTCCTCAAATGAAATAACTCTGGGCTGGATTTTTTCCAAGGTGAAATGATAGATGTCTTTGGCTGTACTATCAGGCAGGTTAGGGAGATGTGTGCAGAAATCAGTCAGCAGCTGTCGCGAGATCACAAGACTGACATTCTCATTTACCATTGCTTCCACAAAAGCTTTCAAAGCTTCTAGTTGCTCTGCCCCAGATAACTGAACGGCTTCCTCCAGGATCTGCCGATACTTGCCAGCTAGGTCTTTATGCGAGCCGCTCGAGTTCATGAGCTGGGCCAAATCCTGGCGCACGGCTGCCGCCATTTTTCTCTAAGCTCAGCCGAAGCTGCGAGGCCTCTTGCGCCAGAGAAGAAAACGAGCATCCAGAGTAACTTTATTTTTATTTATTTATTTATTTTTTTTGTGGAACCAGGGATTGAACTCAGACCCTTGCACTTGCCAGGGAAGCACTTATTCCACTGAGCCATCTCCACGGCTTTTTTTCTTTTTCTTTTCTTTTCTTTTCTTTTTTTTTTTTTTCTTTAAAGGATCCTCAGTGACTTAATGTACTTCACAAGGTCATCATTCTTCTGATTTTTAATGGGTTTTTGATCTGATCATTTTGCTTTCTCTTTTCTTTCTTTGGATTTGAACTCTGTTCTTTTTAAGTGGGTTCAAAATTCTATCTCACTTTCAAAATCATCATAAAGGATCTAAAAAAAGAAAAAAAAAATCAAGATTTTTAAGCCAAGTCCAGAGGAGTTGTCGTAGAAACACTTGAACTAAGGTCAGTATTATCACAACAAAAAACACGTAGCTAAAATGACTTTACCAATCATGTTTTTCCTTGTCTTTTGGAGACAGGGTCTCACTATACAGTTCAGGTTGGCCTTGAGCTCACTTTGTAGCTCATACTGGCCTCGATCTCTTTTTATTTTTTGTGGAACCAGGAGCTAAACTCAGGCCCTTGTTCTTGCCTGGCAAGCACTTATTCTATGCTCTTCAAACTTTTGATGATCCTCCTGCCTCAGCCTCTGAGTACTGGGATTACAGGCATGTGTCACCATGCCCAGGTTCCTTGTCTTTCTCTACAAACCTGTCTGCCTCTTGGTCCCTAAGAGGGCAGCCCGGCTGACATCAATGCTGGGAGGGCACAAGGTGGAAACCACAGGAGCCACAGGGAAGAAAGGAGCAGGGGCCTGAGACTCTTTTCTGTCCCCTTCCCCTTGTTGTTGGTAATGGAGATTGAACCCGGGGGCCTCACATCAAGCTGCATCCCCAGCCCTTTTCATTTTTTATCTTGAGACAGTCTTATTATATCTCCATAGCATGCTCAAAGTTGCAGTCCCCTGCCTCAGCTTCCCAGGGTGCTGGAACTTGGCCTCTTGACTTATCTCCCGGTTCTCCACTGAGTGGGTGGGGGAGCTTTCCCTTTGACTCAGCTGGGAAGATTCACACTCCATTGTTTTCTTGGATAGGCAGCTGTTCCCTTTCTACCCGGAAGTTCTCTGAGCCAACAAGTCCAACCTGCTTGCTCCCCTGCAGGTATCAGCCGGGCTGCTGACATTCAAGAGAGCTAGGCAGTGGGGCTGGATGCCTGAGATCACTCAGCACCTTGGCAGAGAGCTTCTGAGGTCGGCCATTGTCTCTGAGGCTTTCTCAGGAAGACTGGCCTTTAAGAAAGGTAGGGATTCCAGGCTGTGAAGCACTTTGAATCTAAACAATGGACTCAGAATGCAAAGGGTTGTGGGGGCCCTTGGAACTCTCAGTCCAGCCAAGTGTGGCAGTACATACTTTTTTTTGGTGGGGGAGGGATACTGGGAATTGAACCCAGAGTCTTTGGATAAAATTGTATCCCCAGCATTATTGTTATTTATTTAGTTTTGAAAAGGGGCTTGTTAAGTTGTCCAGGCTAGACTCAAACTTTCTCTTCCTTCCTTCCTTCCTTCCTTCCTTCCTTCCTTCCTTCCTTCCTTTCTTCCTTCCTTCCTCTCTCTCTCTCTTTTCCTTCCTTCCTTCCTTCCTTCCTTCCTTCCTTCCTTCCTTCCTTCCTTCCTTCCTTCCTTCCTTCCTTGTTTTGTGCTAGGAATTGAACTCATGACCTTGTGCTTACCAGGCAGGTGCTTTGCTGCTCAGCAGTATCCCTGATACAGCTCAAACTCGTGATCCTCCTGCCCCAGCCTCCCAGAGTACTGGCATTACAAGTGTGCATCACCATATCAGATGGTTTGCGGTTTCTTATTAGTAACTACAATGGTTAAATTCTGTTTGGCTGTTACAAACAAATTTCTAATGAAACTAAGCAAACAAAAACCAAAGAGATAGTGAACTTTTGGCTAAATCGCCTCACTTTGGTTTTGTCAAGAAATAAGGATTTTGAGGCAAAAATTTTGGCTCCCACCATTGTCCCCAGAGCACTTACCTCTGCTGACCAGAGCTGTCTTCTCACAGACATTTGCTGCTGGCTGTCAGATACTGGGTTCTGTCATCGGGGCTGGCATTTTTTAAAGAAGCCAATAAATGTCTAATGTCTGTAACTGTTTCAAGGAACTATTACAAATATTTTGTAAGACTGTCCCTTCTCTCTCCTGGGTTGGCATTCTCTTCATTCTTATGCGCTCTTATTAAAATGTCAAGTCATTACTGTAAAGACTTCCTCTTTTCCTTCAATAAGGCTTTATTCACACCTGAGTACGTGACCACAGGCAGATGTAATTTTAGAGAGTGAACATACTTATGTGACAGGCACCAAGATCAAAACATTAGCAGTCCCACAACTCTAGCAGCAATGTGTTCCCAGGATGGTCACTGTCCTCAAGCCAAGAATAGCCACTGCCCCACCTTTTATTACCTTAGATTTGTTCTTGCCTATGTTGAACTCAACATAAATGACATCACATAGTGGCCATTTCTAGACTTTTAAAAACACTTGAATTCATTACCAATATTTACAGAATGAATTATTTCACACAAAATCCAGATTTTCTTTTTCTTTTTAAAAACGTGACAGGATCTTTATGGTAATGGAAGTGTGTGTGAAGGAGTGTGAATGTCTGGTGGTGTGGTACTGCACTAGAGCTTTGCAAGATGTTACCACGGGGGGGGGGGGCTGGGTAAAGGGCACAGGAGACCTACCCCATGCCAGGTAAGGAGCAGGAACCACAAACTCTTTTCTTTTTTTAAATTTTTTTTTCTTTTTTGTTTGGTGGAACCAGGGATTGAACTCAGACCTTTGGGCTTGCCAGGGAAGCTCTTATTGCACTGAGCCATCTCCCCAGCCCCACAAACTCTTTTCTTTTTTTTATTTTTATTTTTATTTTATTGAAGTACAAATATCAATGAGACAATTTTAAGATACCTTGACAAGATGGATTTGATAAATTAATACATTGCAAACTGTTTTCATAATGTTTTGGTATCACAGAAGGTGCATACATATTATACTTACAGGCATTATTATAGCATATGTCTCTTATCAATAAATTAAGAGAGTGTAGCTGTTTATGTATCTTATTTTTATACCTGAATTACATCAAAGATTCAATAATTAATACTTTCTACCTTGTTATTTTCCTAGTGGTTGTCCATAGTACTAGAAGCTGACATAATATCCTGTCCAACCACCATTAGTACAAATCTTGCCTCCATAGAATTATGCAGGAGCATGGCGTAATTTATCCCAACTGTACTGTCTATACACATACATCATGATTCTTAATTTCTATACCCTTTCCTTTGTCTACACCTGTCAAAGATGGGCACTCCATTGTCATTCAACTAATTTAGGTGCCTGAACTCGACAACACAATCCAACACAGTCCAGCATTCTACAACAATAGTGAGTTATCTAAAGAAGTTGTCGACCATAGCCATTTACAGCTCAACTTATTATTATGGCCCCGTGGATATACCTCATTTTTATACTTTTCTGCTGGATGGTTAAGACCTAGATAGAGCAAGACTTATATAGCAACACATGTACTTTATGTTTCTTATGAGGTCAGTGAAGTCTCCTCAGGGTTTATCTTGTAGTCCTGTACCTTATTCTGTAGATCCTTTGTCTGTGTCATCCATGTGGATGAGTTACAGCCAATGCTTGACCAGTTTTCTCTCTGTGAGAGCCTGAGAGAAAGTTTTCTCTTCATGTGACTCTCCCCAGGCACACTATAGAACTTTGAGCTCTGTGGCTCCATAATCTCCTTGTTTAGAAAATTTGGAGCTCAACTGAAACTCTTTTCTTAGGTATGTGTGATTTCAGGCTTCTATCTCCTGAATCCTGTTCCCCATGAAGTCTTCCCAGATTGTGGTGTGTTAACCTTGTCCATTTGACTTCAGTTTTCATTTTATGTCTTTGCAGGCATCCTGAGAGGGGCTGTGTGGAGCTCAGCTAGCTAGGTGCCAGACATGTAAATTCAGAATGCCTGTTGTGAGTTGTGTGTGTGTGTGTGTGTGTGTGTGTGTGTCTTTTTGACACACGGTCTCGCTATGCTGCTCAGGCTGGCTTTGAGCTCACTTTGTACCCCAGGCTGGTCTTTGATCTCGAACTCCCAACAATCCTCCTGCCTCAGCCTCCCAAGTGCTGGGATTATAGGTGTGAACCACCATGCATGGTTGTGAAAGAATTGTGAGTGACATTATTTTCTGATTTCTTAATTTTTCTAACTCCTTCACTGCCTCCCCCTCTATGTGTTCCCCAGCAGACAATGATTGGCTGCTCATGCTGCAACCTTGAACGATCACGTTATCTCTGAGTGGCAACCTCCTCATGAACACTGGGGTCATCTGTGTTTCCTGGACCAGGGCTCAGCAAAGTCAAGTGTAGGATCCCATCCTTCCCCAGCCCACATACACGAATACGTGGTGCTGAGGTCCCACTGCTCTGGACATTCCTGCATGGTCAAATTATTTTAAAATGATTTTCATGGTTAAAGTTATTTTTAAGAAACTTGAAATACTTGCTATCAACTTTTAGAATTATTTCCTTAAGGACCAGTGATATTTCCTGGGGAGTCTGCAGACTATTCTTTGGGATGTATTGTCTCAAGTTTTGTCAGTGATCAGAAAGTTCTGGAAATAGGGCCGGCCAAGTAGCTCAGCAGACTAAAGAAGTTGCTTGGGCAGAGCACAGAGGCTAGGGTTTGATCCCTGGCATGCCATGCGGGCCCGGCCCCAGGGGTGAGCTGAGATGGCAGAGACTGGGTGTGATGGTGTGTGCCTGTAATCCTAGCATTTGGGAGGCTGAAAACAGGAGGATCACTAGGAGTCCAATCTATGTAGTGAGATCCGGCAGAACCTGTACCCTGTAGACCCTGTACTAAATACATTTAAAAAAAGAAAATTCTGGAAAGATTACTAAGTAAAATGTTTAAAAACCAAACTGATTCCTCGCTAGTACACTAAAAGCCCTGAAGAGTATTTCCAACCAAACACAAGTGTTTTACTTTGTTTGACCCAGCATTTCCTCCTGAGGATGAAATGTTTTCTTTTTTTTTTCATTCAGTATTTCCTGATATAGTGAAGAGTGGCTTTTGTCCTGATGTCCTCAGAGTAGCTGATGTCCTCAGGGGAGATTGGGGGCCAGGTCTCCAGGGAAAAGATTTCCAGTAGATGAAAGGACAGGTGGCTGCTGCAGTGACATCAGGAGACAGAACTGCTGGTGAGGACAGCAAGTTGGAGCTTGCCGCCTGGAGTCTCAAGCAGGCTAATTGCATGCGCGCGTTCCTCCAGGCAAGGATGTGTGTTTTCAAAGGCAAGCACACTGTCTCAGCAGATGCCTGATGGTGCTGGCAAGGTGATGTTTTTCCTCCACTCTGGCTGGCACAGTGAAGCTCTTGTGGAAATTGCATCTTTTAATTAACCAACAGCTTCTCCTCCGCACTTCTTTCTGTTCTGATTCACGAGAGGGCTTCAAACAACCACTTTTGCTTAGCTGTGCTTAAATCCTTATATGTGTGTAAAATCCCATAATGATGCCTGTTCCATTTAGGAGAAAAGTACAATCTGTTTAGCATTACTGACAGTGCTCTTATTTTAAATTACCATTATTTGTTAGACTTTCCCTGAACTGATTAAATTTTCAGGAAAAACTGTTGAAAAATGATGAAAACAAAGACTTTTAAGGCATGGCATGAGATGTAAAGATACTACAATGAGGGGGTTTAGGGGTTTGGCTCTGAGGTAGAGCCCTGCACTAGCATGTGCCAGCCTCTGAGTTCCATCTCTAGCACTGGAGGTGTTGGGGGTGGTTAAAAAAGTTGTTTGGGGCTAGAGAGATAGCTCAGTGGTCTAAGCACCTGCCTGGCAAGTGCAAGGACCTGATTTTTGGTATTACGGGCAGTGTGCCCTGGAACTCCAAGTGCACTGTGGTCCCCAGAACCGGGTGTGGTAGCACACACCTGTAATCCCAGCTCTGGGGAGGCTGAGACAGGAGAATCAATTACAACTCTGAGCTGTGTAACAAGACCCAGTACCAAATAAAGATTTTTTTTTTTAAATTGTTTGGCAGCTGGTGTCTTTTGCTGCCCCCATGCTCTAGCGTGTGGCCCTGGGTTCCTGCATGGCACTTGCTGCTTGCCTTTGGCTCGAGGCTTTGGCACAAGTGCTTGTTCTTTTGTCAGCCGATCTTCAATTTTCACTGATGAGGTGGCTCCGCAGGCTAAGCACTTGCTTTGGCAAGCACAGGGACCAGGATTTGATTCCTGGTCCCACATGCCATGCCTGCCCTGTCCCCGGGGCATGCTGAGTGGCCACAGAGTCTGGGCATGGTGGCACATGACCGTAATCCCAGCTCTGGGGAGGCTGAAAACAGTAGGATCGCTATTAAGTCTGAGCTGAGTAGTGAAACCCTGTACCAAATACACAAATGAAAAAAAAAAAAAGAACAACTTGTCAGTGAAGCCTTCTCTGGCAGTGGTCATCCTTCTTGTGCTGTTACTACCTTGTGTGTGCTTTGGCATGCATGCTATCTGGAAACAGGACTAATTTTTTGTTAGTCTGAAAGCTTCTTGAGGCTATGATTCTCTCTCTCTCTCTCTCTCTCTCTCTCTCTCTCTCTCTCTCTCTCTCTCTCTCTCTCTCTTTGAGACAGGGTATTGCTATGCACTCCAGGCTGGCCTTGAACTTGTGGACAGCCTCCTGCCTCAGCCTCCTGGGTGCTGGGATTACAGGTGTTCATCACCAAGCCTGGTGAGACCGTGGTCTTACCAGTTTTTCACCACTGAATTCTTGAAGACAGTGCCTAACACCAGGTAGCTGCTGAAAGCTATCTGTACAAAGAGCAGTAGGAAGAGGAAAGAAGAAACTAGTGGGATTTTGACACAATCCAAGACTCCAGACAAAATTTCTGTGTATTTTTCATCAAAGCTTTTCTTTTGGGACAGATATAGAGAAAAGAGCATCTTTTTCTTCACTACTTATAATCAGAGCAGAAGCAATTAGAGGAAAACTCCTTTGTGGAGGAGGGGAAAAACCCCTCTCTAAATATACACACATACACTTGCCCACACACACAAACACACGTGTGTGCGTGCTCATGTACACACACACACACACACACACACACACACACACACACACACACACACAACAGCACAAAACTTCAGGTCTTGTGAGACTTTTGGTCTTCAGAGTTAGTGGCATCTGTTTCTGTCTCAGGGTTCCCCTTTATCTGCACTGAGCACATGAATTATCTTCCAACCTGTGACACTAGGCTGCAGAAGGGACCCTACCATCATAGTGGAGTAAGGTATGAGGCAGGATGGTCCCCAGCAGCCAGCGCACCCTGCATCCTCGCTCACAATGGGAGAGGCTCACTTTCCTCTGCCCACTGGATCGGTCCCAGGGGTCTAAGCACGTGGGAAAATCCTTTCCTTCCTAAAACCAACAAAGAAGCCCCAAACCAAACAAACAAGTGCTTCCCGCACTTGGCCCCTCCCCGCCTCCCTCCTCTCTGCTCATCCATGAGAGATCCCTCCTTGCAAGGGGAGACTCCTCCTTCAGCAGCCAGTCCGCCCAGTCTCCCATGACGCTGCTTGGCTTCTAGCTTTTTCTGGTGACATTTTGGCAGGGTCACCTGTTCAAAGTCTCCTGGACCCTAGATGCTTATTGACTTGAATCTTGGCAGCACCAGGCGTTTTTTGTGTTTGCTCATCTTCTGAAACACTCCTATGCCCGGGTGCCATGACCCTGCTCTTCTTTATATATATTCTTATAACTTTAAAAAAAATTCTTTTTATTGAGAAAGAAATATCAGTGAGTTAGTTTCAAAGCTGATTAATAGGACAGTTTCAATAATTAATACATTGTACATTGCTATCTTCTTAGTGTTATCCATAATACAGGAAGCAGACAGGATATCCTGTTCAAACACTGTTAGTACAGATCTTCTCATTGAGTTAAGCAACAGTAGCTGTATATCTATCCTAACTATTCTGTATATACAAATACAAAATGGTCCTTCCTTTGTAGCCTCTTGACCCTGCTCTCTTGTTAGGCAATTTTCTTCCCCCTCCTTTTATTCTGGACACAATTATTCATTCTTTTGCCAGGTTTCTTCTGCCCCCTAAAATCCAGGCAGCTTCTAGAGTCTTTCCAAGGAACTTGCCTTTCCCACTCTCTCATTTACACCATCACTTTCTAGAAAGGATCAAGACCTCAAACCAGCATGTCCAGCCCCTTGCTATCTTCAGTGCCCGCACCCATACATCTTGCTGAGCACTGTCAGAAGACAAAATGATAGCAAATTTAAAGACCTAATTGGCTTTTATTTGAAGTTCTGAAAGCTGGAAGTTGATAAAATAGGATAAATGTTTTTACTTTATTTTAGATTTTTTTTTTTTTCGTGGTTCCAGAGATCGAACTAGGGACCTTACACATGCCAGTCAGGCACTTATGCCACTGAGCTGTCTCCCTTGTTCGATGTGTTAATTGTACATATTGCTAGGATTCAGTGTGACTTTTCAAAGTCCATACGCAGTGTATACTAATCCAAACTGGCCTTCCTAGGGCTGGTCCAATAGCTTAGTAGACTAAAGTATCTGCTTAGGCAGAGCGCAGCAGCAGGGGCTCAATCTCCTGCATGTTGTGCTGGCCCCACCCCCGGGGCATGCTGAGATAGTGACAGAGACTGGGCATGGTGGTGCACACCTATAATCCCAGCACTTGGGAGGCTGAAAACAGGAGAATCACTACAAGTCCAATCTATGTAGTAAGTTCCTGAACACCCTGTACACCTTATAGACACTGTCCTAAATTAACAAAACAAACAAACAAACAAACTGGCCTTCCTTTATCCAGCCACCCTCACTCCCAGCTTGTCTTTGCCAATCTTTGGTGATCAAAATTCTACACTTCAGACAAAATTTCCAAAGTCAACTTCTTTTAGCTTCCTCACACAAGGGAGGCAGAAAAGAGCTGAAGAAAGTAAACATGGAACCAAGAGCCCACAGGTAATCTCAGCTTTCTTTATGGAGTTAGAACAGCCAATATATCCCTTTTGATGGGTGGCTGTGCATCTTCTTTAGTTAACTGGCCCATTTTAGAGTTGAGTTGGTTACACAGCACCTTGCAGGACTGACTCCATGGTGTGTTGGTCTGGCTGGCAGGGGCTGAGTGCAGAAGGCTGGTGAGGAGCAATGGCTTCCTGTGGACCCTGTTGGAAGTCCCTGCTTTGCTCCACAGGGAGCTCCAACTCATGGGCTCCTCTCACCTCCCACCACTTATCTTTGCCTGAAGATGCAGAATTGCCCTTCAGTGCTTGCTCTCCTGCACCCACTTCCATGGACCAGTCCCTTTCCCACCCATCTCTCTAACCCTTGCCTCATGGTTCCTCAGCTTCTCTGCCTTGGGTTGCATCCACCCAGTTTCCAGGGCTGCTGTTCTCAGAGGCAGCCTCTTGCCTCACCTTGCTCTTTTCTCGTGTCTTTCTCAGCACCACATTCAGTGCCCCTTTTAACTGCACAAATCTGATCAAGTGTAACCTCACGTCTTTCATGATAAGCCCTTCACCCTTGTCAGAGGCCTTGTAAAGTCTAACTGGCATTAGATCTCCAGCCTCATCTCCGATCGCTCACTTGGGTCATTCATCCTCCTTTGTTTTGTTTTCTCTCCACCCACATCTGATTTTTCTTTGGCCATAAGGCTATGCTTTCTTTTCTCTCCTGGGTTTTGTGCCCACTGTGTCTCCTACCAGGGAGCACCTCTGAAATGCCCGCCTCCCATCGCCTTCCTATATATGTTTCTAGAATTTCACACAAAAACAACTGCAAAAATAGGTCATGTTGGCGCAGTGGCATAAGTGCCTGCCTGGCAAGCACAAAGTCCCGAGTTCCATCCCTAGTACCCTTCCAGCCAGAAGGAATTACAGGCATGCATCACTACACCTGGTTTGAGTGGCCAGGCACAGTGTAGGCCATCAAGGCATGCAGTGTGAGGGATCTAACCCGAGTCCTTGCACTTTTCAGACAGGCACTTAGACTGCCAAGCTATTTTCCTGGTTCCCAGAAATGTAATTTGTAAATATTTCACCACTGTGTGGGTTGCCTTCTTGACCTTTTGATGGCTGCCCTGGATAAAGACAAAGTTCTTCTTGTGGCCCACAAGGCCTTGCGTGGTCTGGTTTTCTTTATGTCTTCTGCTTTTCTTTTCTACTCCCTGCCCTTTTGAACTCTCCGTTAGCCACTTTTTTTTTCAAACACTCTAATAGACTCCGCGTTCGCCACTGAGCAGATCGGACTTCGCCTCCTCGTGCACCTCGCTCTGCTTCCTCGCGACCATGTCTGACAAACCCGATATGGCTGAGATCGAGAAATTCGATAAGTCGAAATTGAAGAAGACAGAAATGCAAGAGAAAAATCCTCTGCCTTCGAAAGAAACAATTGAATAAGAGAAGCAAGCGGGCGAATCCTAATGAGGAGAGCGTCGCCGACATGCACTGTACATTCCACAAGCATTGCCTTCTTATTTTACTTCTTTTAGCTGTTTAACTTTGTAAGATGCGAAGAGGTTGGATCAAGTTTAAATGACTGTGCTGCCCCTTTCACACCCGAACTACTGACAACGAAGGCCTCGCCTGCCTCCCCCATCGGCCTGCGTGGCTTGCAAGGAAGGAGAAGAGCTTGCATGTTGGTGGAGGAAGAAGCTGGGTGGGAGGATGGTGAAATCTAGAGTGAAATTCAAGCTGGTCCAAGGTGTCCTGCAGGCTGTAAAATGCAGTTTAATCAGAGTGCCATTTTTTTTTGTTCAAATGATTTTAATTATTGGAATGCACAATTTTTTAATATGCAAATAAAAAGTTTTAAACCGTGAAAAAAAAAGAAACAACACTCTAATATTCTTCCTTTTTGTCTTCCTTCCTCCTCACTTTCTCCAGTCTTTGCCTCAGCATCACCACATCAGAGAGGCCTTCCCTGGTCACTCCGTGTTTCTTTGTTTACTGATGTAATTCTTGTGCCTAGGACAATGTTTGACATGTCACTGTGCTCAGAACTTGCTTGTCAAGTGCATGGATGATGGATGGGTGGATGGAAGGATGAATTATATAGACCTGTGGTTCATACCCCAGGCCCCATAGTTCCTAACCAATTTCTTTGGATGTTTGCACTTTCAGGAAGCCTGGTGAGGCTGGCTTAATGACCTCTGTTCTGTGCTTCACTTATTGTAACTTATTTGTGACATTATTTTATAATCATACACTCATTTGACTGTACAATAACCACAGTTGGACCTGACTCTTCCAGCCCCCACCAACCTGCTTGCCAGCAAAAGTGCTACTCTCAGCAGGGAGCTCGCTGGCAGGCAAGGGTGTTGTGATGGAGAAAAGACAAGGAGTTTTGCAATTCTTGGGGATATCTGGAGACATCTGAACATTACTATACACTTCAAGGACTTCACTCACTTGAGGTACAAGAGTGACAGAGACCTTGACCACAGATATTTATTAAAATCTTTTGGATTAATTTTCCTGCCTTCTTTACACCTCTATAAAAGGGACACAGTTCTCCTTGGGGCAGATGGCCTTGCTGCTCACTGCCTGTCTGTACCCAGGTAGCAAACTGTAGGCCTAGATGCTACCACAGAAGGCTGACAAGGGTTCTCTCACTCCACATTTGTTGCAATCTCCCAATGGACAGTTAGCAACTGACAGCAAAAGGCACTTTATTGTCCAGCATCTAGCATGACATCTGATAGCAAGTATCACTAGATAGTAGGATGAATGTCTCTGAGCATCAATTTCCTCATTTATAAAATGAGAATATCTACATTTTAGAATTATAGTGACTTCATGGGGACAGTGTGATGAGTTGATGTAAAACTAAATGTAAAAAATTACTGTGTTCAACTTTCTGTGACCCTGCTTCCTTGTAAGACCACAAGGAGGCTTGGTGTACTGCTGATAAATCATCAATAGCCTGAAAGTTCCCAAAAAACAATGCTCCCAGAAAAAAAATGTATTCTGAGTAATGATCATGTTGTCCCTAAAGGTATTGTTTGTTCTATGTTAAATGACAAATCTGTTTGCCAAACAGGATGCGGTTTCTACCTTTAAAGCCTCTAAGGCTCCTTGCAATTTGTCCTCTCCTGTGTGAGTGTGGTCAAGTGATCCTGGGCCAGTAATAAAAGTCCCACATTTAAATTTTAATTTTAGATTCTGGTTTGGTTTCTTTTTTTTTTTCTTTTTGAGACAGGGTCTTACTATGCAGTTCAGGCTGGCCTCAAGCTCATTTTGTAGCTCAGGCTGGTCTCGAACTCACAACAATCCTCCTGCCTCAGCCTCCTGAGTGCTGGGATTACAGGCATGCGCCACCATGCCCGGCTTTCTGGTTTGGTTTCTATGTTGAGAACCCATAACATTTGGGGGCTTGTCCAGGACCAGTTTTTTTTTGTTTGTTTGTTTTTTTTTTGAGAACTGTAATTTGGGGAGATTCTTCAGCCCTGGACTTATACAGGTCTTTGAAAGTCTTCAAATTCTTTGTTGATTTGGACAATACGAGTCATTTGGAACATCTTGCCAGTAAGAGTCTTTTTGTTCTGTTGGGGTGCCCCTTGGTGAGTTACAGGAAGAGTTGGACACAACTCTAGACTCTGTTCTCTTCCACGACAGTCGACTGGAGCATTGGATTTGTCTTTGGTTTTGTTTTGTCTTTGTTCCTTGTCCGTTGCTTGTGTTGTTTGTAATTATGGGTCAGACAAATTCTGCTTCTTTGTCACTTTTGCAATGTATTCTTAGCCATTTACAGGATTTCAGACAATGAGCCTCAGGATCCCCATGGGCAACACACTCTTAGAAAAGGCCCGCCTGGCCTCCATACCTGTGAGCCACTTCTGGGTGGTTTTTGGCGCCTCAAGCTGATTTCAGCTAACTGCCCTAAAGTGGCTAGAGGAGCAGAATGCTGTGGTATGGAAGGAGATAACAAAACTTACTCCAACCTAGATAAGGTTTGATTGGCTTTTGTTCTCTTGAGGGCTCTAACTTCCAGATGTGGAAGTTATGAAAGATAACTTTCATGTCTATCTCAGAGGAGTATTCCTGAGATACTATTGACATGTTTCTCTCACTGAGTCTGTTTTCTCATATGTAAGTATTCCTGAATTCCTCTTGGGCTAGAGGTCCCATGAAGTTTGTTTTCCTTGCTTGTTTTAAATTTGTTGCAGGGGAAACCCTGTGTTACCTTATCAGGAAATCTATGGGAATGTTGGCATTTTGTTTTGGTTTAAAATCTAGCTGAGAGTCTAAATTAGTAAAGAAAAAAAAAGAAAAACCAAAATTTCCCAGGATGCTGTTATCCATTTTTTAGTTTTTCCTCTCCCTCTCTCTACCCCCTCCTCTCACTGTTGAGCTGATGGCAGGGTAACAGCAGCCCATGGAGCTCGCTAGCTCACTAATTCAGCTCATGGGCCCATATTTGTCCTGCCTTTTCTAGGGAGGCTTACTGCTGTCCTGCTGTGGCCACAAGGAAGAGATTCTGAGTCCCCTCTCCCAGCCTGTGCTTTTTTTTGGTTATCTGCTGCAAACTGCAAAAATAAAAAGTCTACAGGAATACATTACTGCTTTATAGCAGAAAATTACAAAATAAAAATATAGACAGAAAAAAAAAGTGTTTCATCATAATTTAACCTGGCCAGAAATATATTTGAGTACACTCCGGTTTTGTAAAGATATTTGTTTGATCTACATATTTGTTTATATGTTTATATGTTTTTATCTAAGCTTTAAATATAGACTTTAAACCATGTTTTCTCATGAGTTACCAGCTGGTCTAAGTGATATATAAATTGGTATATATATATATATATATATATATATATATATATATATATATATGTTCATGTCAAGTCAACATGAACAAAACTTAAGTGATATATATGATAACTAAACCAGACATTTCATCCTATTATGTTAAGGTGATATATATCTGTAAATGTATAACTGTTGCCTGTCAACACTTATAGAGATTTAACCACTGAAATGTCCATGGTTGATAAAAATAACAGTTCTCTGGTTATACTTTATATTTAAGATGCTTAAGTCTGCTCCCACCTAACTGAATTTTGTATGTTGTGTTAGATTTAAAGATAGATTCTTAAGCCGGGCATGGTGGCGCAAGCCTGTAATCCCAGCACTCGGGAGGCTGAGGCAGGAGGATTGTTGTGAGTTCGAGACCAGCCTGAGCTACAAAGTGAGCTTAAGGCCAGCCTGAACTGCATAGTGAGACCCTGTCTCAAAAAGACAAAAAAAAAAAAAAAAAAAAAAAAAAAGATTCTTTTGTATTCCCTTGGAAGTTGTTTCCCAGAAATTGTTTGCCTTTAACAGATGCATCCAGAAGGAGGGAGGACACAAGTGCCAATGATGAGGACATGACATCCCATGGATTCAAAATTCGCTTTATTGTTAGAAAAGTTTTATCAAAGAATCTGGTATCTTTTGGCAATAACAATTCTAACTTTTCTCTCTTATAGTGTAAAGATGATTTGTTGTTAGCTAGAGGAGCCCAGGACCAAACAGAGTTATGAGAATTCCTGAAAATGATGAGATTTTGTTGTTTTTAGGTGTCAAGTTTTATCTCTGTTGCTAAACTCTTATATAAACCCTGAAGGGAGATAATAGCCTCCTGCTTAGATTAAAATTCAGAATAGCAAAGGCATTAAAGAATTAAACAAAAAATTCTTAAGGGCTCTGGCTCTGGCCCTACCAGACATCACTGAGCCCTTTTAGTTGTTTGTTCATTAAAAAAAAAAAAGGTGTTGCAAGGAGAGTCTTAACTTAGACCTTAGGGGCATGGAAGTGCCCCATGGCCTACCTGTCCAAAGGCTGGACTATGCAGCTGGTGGGTGGCCAGTGTGCTTGCAGGCCCTTAGAATCGCTGATATACTAGTCAAAGAGGCTGACAAACTAACTCTGGGACAGAAGATGATTGTGTTTGTGCCCCATGCAGTGGAGATACTGCTGTAGAGCCCTGGTAAAAGGTGGCTCTCTGGCACTAGGCTGGCCCAGTACCAAGCAGCCTTCCTTAAAGACTCACATCTAACTCTTGAGACTATACAGGTCATTAATCCTGCATTCCTCCTTCCAATGTTGTTGGAACCCCTGGAGCAAGATTATGTAAAGGCTATTCACTTTATAGGACCTAACCTGTAGGACACACCACTCCAAGACCCCAATCTCGTCCTGTTTGCAAATGGAAGCAATATGGTAATAGAGAGGGTATGCAGGGTGGGAGCAATGGCTATAACTATGGAAAGGACAGTGTGGTCAGAAACACTGCCCACAGGGACTTCAGCTCAAAATAAAGGCCTCCTAACCACAGGAGAAAAAGACATCAATAAACTCCCAAGAAATTTTCTTGTTACAGAAAGCATGGTGGCCCACTGAAGTGGCAATGATACACTGTCCTGGACATCAAAAAGGATGAGGCAAAAGGGCTGCCAACCTGACAGCAAAGCAAGATGATGTGGGGGACTCACTGTCAAAAACACATGTCATGTTAGCACTACTCCTTCAGCCACCCAAATATTTTGAGACTGAGTTATTATGGGCCAACCCAGAAGGGACATAAAAAAAAAAATAAATAAATAAAAAAGTGACAAATCTTGTCAGGGGAAGAGTATTTTTTTGTCTAAACACTGAGACATTTTGTGATTTAAAAACTACATGATGGAAGGCGCTTTGGTTTTGGAAGACATGACTTCTCGCCGAGCTTTGCATTTTGTGTTCAAAGTGGGAAATCGCTCCCAGATGATGCATTTCTTTCGGGATGTCCTGGGGATGAAGGTTCTGTGGCACGAAGAATTTGAAGAAGGCTGTAAAGCAGCATGTAATGGACCTTATGATGGGAAGTGGAGTGAAACAATGGTGGGATTCGGGCCCGAGGATGGTCATTTTGTTGCAGAGCTGACTTACAACTATAGCATCGGAGACTACATGACTTCATGGGAATCACACTTGCTTCTAGCCAAGCTGTCAAGAATGCCAGGAAGCTGGAGTGGCCACTCAGTGAAGTCGCAGAAGGACTATCTGAAATTGAAGCCCCAGGAGGATATAAATTCTATTTGCAGAATCATGTTCTACCACTATCAGATCCTGTATTAAAAGTAACTCTAGCAGAGACTGATCTTCAGAAATCCCTGAGCTACTGGTCTGATCTCTTGGGAATGAACATTTATGAAAAGGATGAAGAAAAGCAGAGAGCCTTGTTGGGCTATGCTGAGAACCAGTGTAAGCTGGAGCTCCAGGGCATCAAGGGCTCAGTGGAGCATGCAGCAGCTTTTGGAAGAATTGCCTTTTCTTGTCCCCAGAAAGTTGCCAGACTTAGAAGACTTAATGAAAAGGGAGAATCAGAAGATCTTGACTCCCCTGGTGAGTCTTGATACCCCTGGGAAGGTGACAGTGCAAGTCGTCATCCAGGCTGACCCTGATGGACATGAAATTTGCTTTGTTGGGGATGAAGCATTTCGAGAACTTTCTAAGATGGATCCTGAGGGAAACAAATTGTTGGATGATGCAATGGCAGCAGATAAAAGTGATGAGTGGTTTGCTAAAAGAAATAAAGTAAAGGCTTCAGGTTAATGGAAGACATCATGTGGATCAAGCACTTGTAATCCCTGTCTAGCACCTGGAACCCTGATGTATCTGCTTGTGATAAATGTTCTTACTACTTAGTTGTATCCAGTACAGGCAAGGAGGCCTGACTGGTGAAGATTTGTGTATTTCAATCTTTGAAAGCACTGATATGCTTTAAAAATGAAATCTGATTATTGTTGCTCCAAATAAAGGAGAATTACTATTGTAAAAAATAAATAAATAAATAAAAACTATATGACAAGACCTGTCTAAAAAAAATAGCTATAACCAAGCTTCTTCACCACTATTTCTATATCTCTGGGCTTTAGACCTTATATACCTCAGTGGCCAGCAAATGTGTAACTTATGTTAACAATAATCTAGTTTCTCACCCACAGTGTAAACCAGCTGTCTGCTGACAAGAAATCTTCCCTTTTGAGGATGTTGAAGTGGACTTTACTGAGGTCAAGTCAATGGTTAGAAACAAAAATATTTGTTGGTGCTAATTTACACCTTCTAGGGGTAGGTAGAGAGGCCCTGCCCACCAGACCTAAGACCTCTAGAGAGGTGATAAAAACACTGATAAAACTAATCATCCCCTGGTATGGGCTCCTCACTACAGTAGGCTCAGATAATGGGCCTACTTTTGTAGGTAGAGTAGTTCAGAGCCTTTCTAGTGTTTTGGGCCTAAGATAAAAACTAGATAGTACCTACTGACCCCAAAGCTTTGGATATATATAATGGCAAAACCACATCCTGGGGAGCACCCTGTCCAAACTGTACCAGGAGACAGGTGCAAACTGGGTGTCTATGCTTCTGATGGCTCTGCTGCTGTTATGCTGCACCCCATGCCAGGATGGGCTCATTCCTTTTAAAATCCTGTCTGGAAGACTGCCACCCTTGATGCCAGTATTGGAGAAAGTATAAAAGATTGATACACAAGGGATCACTCCCTTTGAATCCCTAAGTTGGGGGATCCTGACATCTATTTCTAATCAAGAACTTGTTAAGTCCTTACAGGCTCTGTAGTCTACTCTCTAGGCTACACACTCCCTCTTCTGCCAACACCACCCACAACCCAGAGAAGCCAACACCCTGTTGGCAGCTGAGCTTAGATCCTTGGTATCAAGAAGTGAGATCTGTTAGCTCTTGGACCCCGATGGACTGGACCACACCTGTTGTCTTGAGCACTCCCACTGTGGTCAACACAAAAAAAAAGAACACAGTAGATTGACTGCTCCCACATTAAGCCGGCCTTGACCCATCAACAGTCAGATAAGTGGACTTTACAAAAGACTGCTGACCCCCTCAAAGTCAAACTGACCAGATGTGGCTCTGCTGGGTCTTTTTAGGGCTAACAGAGGCTTGACATTCTCGTATCACTTACATGTGGTGGCTGACTTAGACCTTAGATGGGACAGAGATTGCTACTCAGAACCCCAAGTTCTATGTCTCCCTACCCAAATATTTTGGGTATAAAAAATGATAAGATAAGATGGGCCCCAATGAAAAAAAATGTGGATTTCCACTAACCTATCTGTGCCCTAGCACAAACAGCTGTCATGCTTGGGGAGATTCCAATGAAGATGGGGGATTTTTCTGCTAGAGCTGGAGATGTAAAACTATTGCTGCTTGGGCAGATAAAAAATTCCCTTTTTGAGTGTTACTAGGGTCCCCTCACCAACCAATCATATGATAAACTAAATAAATCAAGGGTTTAAAGCATGTACAAAAACCAGTGGGGAATGTGATGAGTTAATGTAAAACTAAATGAAAAAATTACTCTGTTCAACTTTCTGTGACTCTGCTTCCTTGTAAGACTGCAAGGACGCTAGGTGTTCCACTGATAAATTGTCAATAGACTGGGAGTTCCTCAAAAACAATGCTCCCAGAAAAAATGTATTCTGAGTAATGGTCATGTTGTCCCTAAAAGTTCTGTTCTATGTTAAATGACAAAATTTGTTTGCCAAACAAGATGCAGTTTCTACCTTTAAAACCTCTGTATTTCTAAGGCTCCTTGGCTGTTTGCCCACTCCCGCATGAGTGTGGTGAAGTGGTCCTGGGTCCAGTAATAAAAACCTCATATTTAAATTTTAATCTTAGATTTTGGTCTGATTTCTATGTTGAGAACCCATAACAGATAGGGATGTAGCTCAGTGGCACAGTACCTGCTGGGAAGCCCAAGGTCCTGAGTTTGATTCCTGGAACCAAAAGAAAAAAAGGAATTATGGAGATCAGAAATAATATCTAATGGGAGCTGGGGAGATGGCTCATTGGAATAAGTGCTTGCCTGGCAAGTGTAGGGGCCTGAGTTCAATCCCTGGTTCTGCCAAAAAAAAAAAAAAGAAATAATATATACATAAAATGCCTATTTTGAAAAGTTTGAAAAGTTCAAACTTTCATGTACTAATGTTCTATTTTTATTTGTTAAAGTTCTAAATTTCATGTATTAATGTTCATTTTTATTTGTTAAAACTATCATGTCAATCAGAACAAATAAGCGATTACCTGGCAAGTATAAGGTCCAGAGTTTAATCCCTGGTTCTGGAAATCAAAACAAAACAACAACAAAATCACAGAAATCAGGATGATTCTTCCTAGATACTCCACCATTGATGAGAAAGTATGTGTTCACAATTCTTTTATTTTTTTTTATTTTTTTTTTTTT
>PVKA01030427.1:0-27298 GCA_004027165.1 Ctenomys sociabilis
TTGAACTTGCATCAAATATGAGAAGGTCCTTTAAAGCCTTCTCCAAATACAGCATCTCTAACAGTAATGGAACACTCATCTCTGACAAAAAAGGGGGGAGATATAAAGGACCATTTTGTAATGAAAATATACATACATATATATATATATAGATAGATAGATAGATAGATAGATAGATAGATAGATAGATAGATAGATATGTATACACAAAAATAGTTAGAAAAGATGTATAGCTACTCTCTCAGTTCAATGGGAAGAAAGATTTGTGCTAATATCATTTATATTAGAGATCATATCTGCATACTGTCTTCTGAATAATCACTATGAAGAAAATAATATGCCATGTATTAATTATTGTAACTGTCCAGTGACCTGCTTTGAAACTGTTTCACTGCTTTTTAATCTTTGCCTTAAAATGAATAAAAGGTTTAAAACTACAAAAAGAAATTGGTAGTGCAATCAACTTAGCTATCCTGCATATAGTTAGATAGATAGATAGATAGATAGATAGATAGATAGATAGATTGATTGATTGATTGATAGATAGATTGATAGATAGATAGACTTTCAAATGTGTTTTGTTGTTTCCTTTTTCCTTTTCCTTTCTCTGCTCCTTTCTTTCATCCCAATTGTGTACTCATTTTTCCCAGGTCCTTTTCCTTTTACTATATCTATGGTATCTTTCAGATTTTATTTCTTCCTTAAGGTTCTTCCACTAGGGAGACCATGCAATGTGTACACATTTGGGTCTGACTTATTTCACCTATGAACATAGCCTCTAGTACCTGTAAGGGCCTCAAGTTTATCTTTCCTTATTGCTACATAATGCTCACTTTTATAAAAATACCACACACTTTTTGTTAATTCCTCAGTTGATGGACAGTTGGCTTGTATCTAAGATCCAGCCATGACAAGCGTTGTACACATATATCACTGGGAAATGTTTTCAGTTCTTCCAGAAAATTCCCAGAATGTGAATTAGAACAACAAAATTGAGTGGAGAAGTAGAAGTTCCTTCAAAGAGACATCTGTGTGATGAGAAATGAGCTCAAGCAATATATTAAAAAGTTATTCAATAACTTATTAAATATAAACAGACACCTAGAGGATGGGGCAGGACAGTCTCTGTGAGTTCAAGCTGGTCTATAAGGTCAGGAGAAGGCTACTTTGATGAAATAGCAAGAGCCCACCTCAAAAAAAAAAAAAAAAAAAAAAAAAAAAAAAAAAAAGATAATTGAAAATATCTAAATTGTATCATCTATAGAATTTAGAATATATATATATATATATATATACATATATATATATATATCTGAAAGAAAAATAATGATTGATATATAATATTGATGTAAGAAAAGGCATGTTTTATCATTGATTTAAACACTTGAGTAGTGTACTAAATTTTTAAGAATTAGATAATCTGCCCCTCCCCACCCCGACAGAATGAGGGATTGAACTCAGGCCCTTGATCTTACCAGGGAAAAAAATGGATAAATTAATTGACAGTCTTAAATTACTAAAACACCTGTGAAACTTCAATCCTAAAACAGAGTTGCTCTTTAGTTTAGGTACCTAAACTTTTGAAGAGCATGTTTACCAAAAAGCCCTTAAATTATGAAAAGAACATAATTTTTAACATGCCCAAAGGTCAGGTCATTGGTGGAAGTCAGAAAGTCTGTGCCAGCGGGGTGAAGGATCTGCACCTCTAGGCTGCATGTGAGGTCTGCCTTGGAGTCAGGAAACAACGTTCAGCGCAAGGACCAGGGCTCCGACAGGCAGCCGCACCCGTTCTCAGTGACAAGGTCTGGAGCACCTTCTAAGCTGGGAGCAGCTGGGCTCATCAGGAACGCCAGCAGGACCAGGTCCTCAGGACAACAGGCGGCCGCACAGCTCCTTCTCTTCTTCCGCTCGTGTTCTGGGATCAGGTGCTGGCAGCCGTCCTCACCTGTGCATCACACAAAAGGTTCCTGTGCTTGAGGAAAGAACTGAATGCTGGCCAAGCAGAGCAGGCAAACACTGGCCTCCCTACAACAAGACTGCAGATTCTATAGTCTTCAGGGCCTGTGGGGCTGCCCTCATGACAGGACACATTCATAAAATATGGTATCATTTTGCTGTTCTTGATTTTTATATTTTAAAATGAAGAAAGAAGCCCAAAAGAATAACCAGACTGGGTACTAACATAAATTTTGGGATGAGCAATGAGAGTATATCTGCATATATATATATATATATATATATATATATATATATATATATATATATATATATATATATATGCAATTAAGATGTTGACTTAAAAAGGTTAAGAAGAAATTAAGTGATCAATAAACCTGAAATACTTTATTAAGGGCCTGTTTTAGGGTTAGCATTAAGTCCTATTACTGAACTTTTCTTCATAGTGGAATTCATAACATTGCAATGCCAAAACTGAACAGAACATGTATTTTACAAGTTTTGTCCAAATTCTCCAAATACTCTGCTAACTTATGATCAGGAATGAGGATAAGATAAGGTGGGCTGCACTGTGCTGGAGAGGCCTTCCTGAAAATAGTCATGTATAATAAGAAAAGAAAGCAGAACAAAAGGGATGAGAGGAGACATAATTAGGAAGAGATAGATGGGAATGTAAATGAAAGGGGGAAGACATGAGAAGAAGAAACAAAAATGGAGCATTCACAGGCACTGTGGGAGAGGTGTCAGAGAGCTGCACGTAGCACCCTGGAAGTAGGGCGGCCTACACAGACCATGAAGGACAGCACAGGAGTAACCATGAGGGCTTGAATGCTTACAAAGTAGCAAACAGACACTATTCCTCAGGTGGGATCTCTTCATGAGCCCAGATTTCCTCTAGCATCCTCCTGTGGACCAAGGCCTATGAGGAGGAGGAACATGAAATCATTCTGACTTTTTCCTGCTCTGCTTCAAGCTCCTCTCCCAATGGGGACCCATCTCTGACAGTCTGGAGACTGAGCTCTGCCCCTGTTGGTGACATCAGTCCCCTGCCTGGTTTGATAAGTATGACGTGGACCACACTTGTCTTAGTTGTCCTCTGCTTTAGGGAAGAAGGGTCACAGGAATTCAGTGTCTGCCTGTGCTCTTGACAGTGTTTAACCATGAAACCAGTGCCTTCAATTCCCCTCCCTGTTCCTGGATCTGGTGCCCGAGGATTACACACTGCCCTTTTAACTCTGTATGATTCTGAGGAGACAGAGAGCCTTGGCCATCTCTGTTTTAAAAGAGACAACAAGCCTCACTCCCCACACCTCCCTGCATCTCTGCACCTGGCCTCAGACGCCTTTGTATTCCTGAGCAGTTCATCTGCAGCAGTGTTCTAAGCACCATGTATTTATGTGCAATGGCCTCTTCGCTTTTTCTGTTTCCCTTCAGTGGGCTGAATGCCCTCAACAGAGGCTGGGACCCCTGCTGTCTGTGCCACTGAGAATTTCCCAGTAACATTTGCTGTCCAACAAACCTGGCACTAGGTTGTTTTCCTCAGTTGCTTCATTTTTGTGTGTGTGTGTGTGGGGGGGTGTCTGTGTGTTTGTGTGTGTGTGTGTAGGTGGCAGTCAACCTTTTTTTGATCTATGAAAAGATCTCACTTCTACAGAGAAGATGCTATTCTATCCTGAAGATCTGAAAATATGGGGATACTCTCTTCCCCTACTCCACCCACCAAGGTACAGAAGTTACTGCAGATTCCTGTGAGCACCTGTAATACCTGAATTGTACTTCAGCTTGTTCTTCTTAGGCAGAGGAGAGAGGCCTTCAAGCTGACTGAAGACCTAAGACTATTTCTCTCAATTCAGAGGGAAATATTAGACACCATTGCTTCAGTCTGCACTCGCTGGCTCACCTCAGGTCTCCTCCTCAGGCGCTCTCAGTCTGGCAGCCACGTTAGCTCTCAGAAGATGCAGAGATTGCTCTCCCATCAGATGGGAAAAGAAAATTCCACTGCACACTGAGAACCCTTTTCTACTACGCTTTTGAAATGCTTCAATTGCATTCTACTTTTAAACAGCGTGTATCTTGGTTTTAAGTGATTAGTAGCTCTCACCTACCTTGCTAGTGATGCCCGAACCCTTCAATTTCCTCTGTGAGCTGTGTCTCCTCCGTGGGACAAATATCCCTGTGCTCATAGTTTATTTTATGTGAGAAATGCAGTGAGTAAATAATGGGAAGATTAAAGAAAACAAGAATGCAATGCAAAGGCCTAGTGCTGTACTTCTGTAATCATAGCACACGGGAGACTCAGGCAGGAGGGTAACTGAATTTTTCTCTCAGCCTTGGGCCACAGAGAAACTCAGGGCCAGCTGAAACTGCACACATAGATTTTCTCACATTCTCTGCAACTCAAAAAAGGAAGAAAACTTTGTGCTAAGAATGGCACCACAAGTCTGTAACCTGATCTCTTATGTACTTGGATGGAGGATTGTGTCAGGTGTATGAGCTGATCTATCCATAAAAGTAGGCAGGAATCTCATCTACATGTGAAACCATAGATATTGCCAACCTTGTGGCAATAGCAGGGAATCTCCTGTTAAAAGAGCTTACAAGACTCTGAAAATCATCCTTGTTGATCATAATCAACCATGTGTGAGAATAACCAATATGACCACTTTGTTCAAATACTGGTAGTATGTGTCCAACAATACAGTCAGACAAGAGACTTCTGCTTGAGCAAAAGAGTTCTAGCCCAGAGGACAAACACCATGAAGGAATATGTCAGAATCTATAACTTTTGGGCTGGCAAGATAGCTCAGCGGTCTAAAGCGCCTGCTTTGGCAAGCTTAGGCAAGCTCTCAGAGACAGCGGTTCCATCCCCAGGACCACATGCCGTGTCAGCCACTCCCCCAGGGCGGGCTGAGCTGACACCCCCTGCAAAAAAAGAGTCCGTGATGTGTAGTGAGACACTGCAATAAATAAATAAAATTAAAAAAAATCAATAACTTTGTATAGGAGCTTTTGAAATCATGCAGCCTAACACTGGAAATATATGTGCATGCATGCACCCTTGTGCACGTGCATAAAACTGGATGCATAGAATCCAACGAGAAGATCGGTGGAGTTAGGACACATGAAAATATTTATGAACCTGAAAATGAAATAACAAACTTGGCCAGACAGAAATAATGTAAAAAATGGAATGAATAAAAGTGAGACACAATCAATAGTTTAATATCATGAAGGAAAGATGCAGGAGCAGTTTGAAGAAATAATAGCAATGTTCCAACAATAAGAAACTGAAGAAGGCACTCACTATGCATCAGTGAGACCTGGGAAGAAAGACTCTGAAGTGACCTGAGCCTGGGCACAGAAACAGATGACAAATGTAAACACGTGAAATGAAATTTAACAAGTATGATAAATTTAATTTTAATTACTCTAAAAAAGCACAAAAGGAAAATTATGGTATTGCATTATGATTTTGTACCATAAATAAATATATCATTTATGAAGAAAATAAGAACATAATTTTAAAAAATGTTCAATATTCATTAAGAAATATTATATTACAGGTTGCGGTATAAGGGTCGGAAATATTTTCTAATTGTTCTCCATGACCTGGGTACAATCCTAAACAGCAAAACTATTCCTAAATATAATTTTATGTCATTTTAGTTAATTTTAATGTATTACAATTTGTTAAAATCACTAATTATTACTGAATTAAGAAAAGCAAAAATGTATCAAGGAAAAAATAAAAATACCACAAAATGCAAGAAAATACCACGTGATTTTTGTGTTCAAAAAATTAAAATAGAATGCGAAATATTATAAACATATTCTGTCTATGAAATTGATGATTAAAGAGCAAAATGCTTTAAAGTAACATTATAAGAAATAAGTAACAATGAAATATTTTTTTTAATTTAAAGTATTTTGTGAAAAGCATTGTTATAAATAATGTGTTTGTAATATCAAAAACCAGCTTTCTCCTGCCCTCCACACTACCATGATGGAGAGCAGAGTGGATGGATGACCTCACCTACCGTGGCGGGAGGAGATGTGCCTGGCCTAGGATCAGATGAAGGGAGAAAATGAGCTCTGAATTGCTGACCTAAAAGGAGCCAAACCCAGTCTCTTGTGAGCATCAGTCAAGTATGCAATCCCAGGAAATTCAGCTTGGAGCATGAATATTGCTTCATCTTGAGGAACTCTATTCCTGAATATTTCATTAAACTAGGGAAACTCATTCCTAACACAGTTACCCTGAATGCCATGGTCCACCTCTGCACATTTATTCTTTCCCATGACCTCTCTGTTCCTAAAGAATAATTACAGCATCACTGGCTATCCCATAAGTGCTAGGGAGCAAAACAATGTGGTCATATTTTTTGGGCTGCATTAATAGGCTTTTAACAAGTCATATTTTCATTATATAACACATTGACCTGGTGCTGGGAAAAACAGCTTGCTATCTTAAATTATTTCGTATAAATAACTCTCAGTGCATGAGCTGAGTAGTGATATAAGAAGTAAGTGGTGGCCTAGGGCTGGGGACATGGGACAGAAACCTAAGCGTTTCCCTGGCAAGCACAAAGTCCTGAGTCAGGATGTGGTGGCTCACACCTGTAATCCCAGCACTGAGGAGGCTGGATACAAGACGATATCTATGGGTACTAGATGCATGAGACCCTGTAGCAAATAGATTTTTGCAAAAAGATATGAATGATTCTAACCATTGAAATAAAGTAAACTACCCTAATTTAATTAAAATTAATCATTTCTCCAAGCTATATACTGTCTACAGCCACACATGCTCTTGACAAGTTTGTCAGTAACTGTTGGAGACGCTTCCTGGTCCTCTTCTCAGTCCAAGAAACCAGTATTCGTAATCCCAAAGTTACGTTATTGCAATCCCATCAAGTTGATTCCAATCTACCACTTTCCATGCAACCCACAGCGAAAAGGAGGACACTAAATTATATTTTTAATCATCGGGGAGTCGAGGGGCTCTAAGTCCTGCCATGACATGGCTTTCCGGAGCCAAGAGAGCGACCCAGGGCCTCACCCGGTTTTTATTCAGTGGGGGAGTGGCTTGAGGATTGAGAATTGTGGGAAGTAGGTGACTACTGTGAGCTGAGCTAGGTGGGGGGCCTACATTTACCTCTGCAGTATGCAGAGAGGATATGCAGAAAGAGTAATCTGCATTACATAGTATTTAATGTTTTGGGAATTGTAGGGCTTCAGCTTTGATGTAGTCTTTCAAGCCCCAGGAAGTCATAGTCCCTATCTCGCTCGATACCAGCTGGCAGCGCAGAGCATTAGCTCTACCATCCTGTCTCCACCAGGCTCACGTTAAGGAGCAGCAGGCTCACCAGGGAAACACGCCTGCCACCTTCAAAGACTATCACCAGCACCTCAGCTAGACCAATACATATTGCTTAAGGCCAACTGAAGGATAAACAGAAGTCCTAGCCAGCTCTCTACATAACAATATGAGGAAATAGGACCACCAGACTCAGTCAAAATGGAGACAGTGGCTTTTCTTTCAAGGAGAGCTGCTCAGGTGGTCCCCCACAAGCAACAACTGACAATGTAAATTTTCTACTTCAGGCACATACACAAAATGAATGAAAAGAAAAAAAATCACAAAATGATGATTTCTGAGGACAGAGATCAGTTGACAATTATGAAATCATTGAAAGATTAATGAGAGGTGACCCTAAGTAATGATTAATATGTTGACTTAATTATTCACTAAAATAGTAGTTTTAATTTAAAAGACAAACAGTCAGCAATATGTATAAAGATGGACCCAAAAAATATAGGCACAAAAGCAATAATAAATAATAGGTTATTATTCTCAGGTATGATAATGAATAAATTTGTCCCTGATTATGAGTAATATAGTAAATTTTAAAACTTTTGAAAGAAGTCCTTAAATTTTTGAATTATAAGAATTCTGATATGTCTTAATTTCTAAAATATAAATGTTACATTTTACTTTAGATATCTAAAATACTAAATGTAATTTCACATAAATTAATATAAAATAAAAAAGGAAATAATTTAAGCAATCACATACTTGGAAGAAGAAATCAATTTAACAATTTAAGTTCACTTTAAATACAAATTTGCTCGGTAAATGAAACAGTGCAGTACAGAATAACCTTAAAATAACAAGGAGAAAATTCAAAATGCAATCTTGGAATGTATGGAAAAATGTTGGGAAAGACAAAGGCAATTTTTATTTTTTCTTGAACAAAGCTTAAAAAATAGCACAGTTTCAAATTCCATGGTTAATTTTTGGATTTGAACACTATTAATTTTTTTTTTTAATTAACACAAGTATGATAGGCAGTGATTTATTTTTCAAGAGCGTTACAAACCTGAAGACATCAGGAGAAAGACAAGGAAGCGGCGGGCAGAGGAACCTCTCACATCACAGCAAGGGGGTCTCTAACGAGGCTCACAGAGGACCCCTAACAGCTGCTCCTGCACACCGGTGTTTAAATTGGCAAATTCACGTTTCAGCTTCTGGGCTCTAAAGAATGGGATATTTAATTTTGCTCATATGTGGAACACACGTGGACCTCACAGGTTTTAGTCACACTGGGATGGCTCCACGTTAAACGTCGAAGTGAAGAAAGAATAAGGATCATACAGGAAATTGAAGGAATCATGGGAAAAATGCACAGAGAAGCGCATAACCAGCCACGCAGCAGGGCTTGTGCGAAACTATCAGTACAAGGAGATGCTGGTTCATCTCTTCGTCATTTTGCTGTTTCTAAATAAAATTGAATAAAAGGTTTGTAAAAGTAAAGGTGTACTAATCAGAAATACTAGACTGTATTATTTTGAGATACTATAGGAATCAAAGGATTCTGGCAATGGCAGACAGCACTAATTAATGGATTGTTCTATAGAGTTGTATCCAAGTTCTGATCAGAAGACATGGAGGGATATCTCCCTTGCAGATGGGTGTGCTGGACTTTAGTGTGTCATGGACTTTGTGTGTGTTATACAGGAGCAGGGCTTTAGATCTAGAATCTAAATGCTGTAATCATGATTTGTGTGTCACAGCCCAGCCAATCATTCTATACAGACATGCATAAGGAAATGATGTGCTTTTTCACTATAAAGTTCTATAAAATTTAAGTTTACAGAAATATTATGTTTATGTACTTTACAAGTTAGGAAACTTTACTCACATAAAAAAAAAAAGCCTTAAAATTATAAGTATTTACATCTGAAACTCAGCACTTCATTTATTATTCAAAATTAAGAATGAATGTGACAGATTATGTGCCCCAACACGTCTAAGACACTATTTACTAAGTGAAGAGCAGATGAACAGCACTTTAAAAAGTTGAGATATTTTCAAAATGAGGCTAAAGAATTCTCCAGAAGGGAGGTGGGGAGGAATGGCACAAGTGGTCAATCAAAATTCTAAGTCATTGTGTTACTTTAGCAGCCCAGAGCCATCTCTTTTCTGCAGATTCTAATCACAGCTTTTTTAACCTCTCTATTCCTGAGGCTGTAGATGAGGGGATTCAGCATGGGGATCACAATGGTGTAAAACACAGAGGCCACCTGGTCCTTGCCCAGGGAGTAGGACTGCGTGGGCTTGAGGTAAGTGAAGAGCGTAGTGCTGTAAAAGATGGAGACGCCCAGGAGGTGGGAGGCGCAGGTGGAGAAGGCTTTTCGCTTTCCTGTAGTGGAGTTAGATTTCAGTACAGTGTAGAGAATGGACGCATAGGATCCAGAGATGGTGATGAGGGACAGCACTAAGTTGAATCCAGCACAAATGAACACAATGAGTTCAACATCAGAAGTATCACTACAGGACAGGGCTAAAACCGGGGAGAGGTCGCAGAAAAAGTGATGAATGACATTTGAGTTGCAGAAATGCAGTCTGCTTATGAAAGTTACATTCACAGTGGAATCCACCAGACCAGGGACATAAGAACCAACTAGCAGTGCACGGCACAGTCTTGGCGACATAAGGACTGGATAGCGTAAAGGGTTGCAAATAGCTACGTAGCGGTCATAGGCCATGGAGGACAGGAGGAAGCATTCGGCAGCAGCAAAGACTATAAAAAAGTACAGCTGAGTGAAGCAGCCCAGAAACGAGATGCTCTTGGTGGAGGACACCAAGTTCTCTAGGGTTCTCGGGGTGATGACACTGGAGTAGCTGAGGTCGAGGAAGGACAGGTGAGTGAGGAAGAAGTACATGGGGGTGTGCAGCTGGGGGTCCAGGCGAATGAGCAGGATCATCCCTGCGTTCCCCAGCACCGTGACCAGGTAGATGAGGAGGAAGAGCAGGAAGAGGCCCAGCTGTGCCTCTGCAGAGCCCGCCAGCCCCAGGAGGATGAAGTCAGAGACATCAGTGGAGTTCCAAATATGCATGATGTTAACTGCATTTATCTATTGATTAATCAATTTTAAGATTTCTTATTACCAAATCCATTTTTGTGTATATGAATATCTCAGTGTTTGTCATTAGTGTACCCAGAACATGAGCAGCAAAAGGGAAATGTATAATTTATATGGATAATGTGCCTACACAAGGAAATTTGTTTCTGGTGCATTAAAGTCTTCCTCATTTTTCACCCTGAAACTGATTAATATTGTAAATCACTTTCATTATTAATATATTCAATTATTTATAAAGTTCTAAACAGCCTTTTCCAAGGACTTCAGAACAAGGACACAGAGATTCCTTATGTTAAATTGCCATTTCTTCTTGACACTGATTCCACCTTGATAGTTTGAGTCCAGAAAATAGACTCAGGACACTGTGTCCCTGATTAGAATTTGCTTCCTTACTCCTGAATGAGGGTGCATAATCAACTCTGATAAAAACCCTTTTTATGTACTCTTCACCCTCCTTTGTTTCGAATAACTTGTTATATCAGTCATAGTTATATTAAATTCCTCAAGACGCAATGAGAGAAAAAATAAATATCTGAGACTTTTTGGAATTTTGAAAATAAACTGCTTCTACTACTTCCCTCTGAGAGCAGAAATTTTTTTCCTCTCCTCTGGTCAAACCCCTGTCTGGAAATAATACTCAGATGAGATCCCAGGTCTATCAGGAAGACTGGAACTTGTAGTCATCTGGGCATAAAGCCCTTGCAGAATCGAACCAGGGGACACATAGATTTCAGGTCTTGAGACACCCCTATTTCCCCTGTGTATTCCATAGCTCTTCTCTTTCCACGAACATAAATGTTTCTCACCATCTTTCTTTTCTTTTCTGTTGGAACCAGAGATTGAACTGAGGCCCTTGCACTTGCCAGGGAAGCACTTATTCTACTGAACCATCTCCCCTGCCCCCTCACCATCTTTTGAGACAGCAGGAGGTATTTTACACCATCAGCTCTGCTAAGAATGTAATTTTCTTAAGTTGCCAGTTCATAATCTAATTTCCTCAAAAATACACTTTCAGAACATATACATTAGTGCAATACTTTGATTTCATTATCCACTTATATCTTCTTTGGAAATCTCAATATTATTTTGGTAAGGTCAGAATGCTTTGTGTGTATATATTTTTTGGTAAAACCCCACTTAATTTATGTAGTATCATTTCCCCAAATTTTGAGACACATACTTACTGTGTGAGAAAAGTGCTCCAAAATTGTGCTCCTCAGTTATCTTTTTAGAAAGTTGTCAACGTGAAAACGCTGTCAGAAATAAAATATGATCATATAGGTGAGCTAAAAATTACTCTTATTTAGTTCTATCAAGGTAATTTATTTTTAGTTCTGCATCTTTCATTTTTTTTAACACTGAGGAAAGCTGTGTTGCCCTATAAATTCTGTCAAGTCTTCATTCCATGGAAGATTCACCAACAGGTTTCCTCTGAAAATGATTTGAGGAGAAATTTTGAGTGGAAGCAGCCCACTTTAGCCTTTTCTATGAGCCTGGTAACTCCAGGGCACGTTATGTAATGTGCATTCTGAACACTACAGCATTTGACCTTCCTCAGGGACCAATATCCAGGGAGATATCTTGGCCCCACTCCAAGGCAATAGATCAAGAATTTAATGACCTCAAGATTTTGTCTTTTCGGCTGACTTTGACAAAAGATCTACAAACCTTAGTACAGGGTTTCAGGGTAAACACTGAGGGGATAAAACTGACCTTGTTAGATACAAAAGTTCTTGTTATATAGGTGTTGCTTTATCTTGGTCTTAACTATCTAGCAGAAAAGTATAAAAATGGGATATAAAAAGTAAAGCCATATTAATATTCTGAGCTATAAAAGGCACAAGTCAACAACTGACATTGCCAATCCTATGGATAACTCATTACTATTATGAACTACTGGACTATATTGGATTATTGTGCTGAATTCACTCACCTACAATATTTAAATGGCAATGGAATACCCATCTCAGACAAAATTAAACAAAAATAGGGGACACAAATGAGGGATCATTTTATATCTGCATACACAAAATAGTTAGGATAGACATACAACTATTTCTTAATTCAATGAGAAGAAATATTTGTACCAATAGTGTTTGACAGGATATCTTGTCTGCATGTTGTACTATTAGTAACCACTATGAAGACAACAAGCAATGTATTAATTATTAGAACTGTCTTAATAATTGGTTTTGAAACTGTCTTGTTGCTGTTTGCTTCTCAATAAAATTAATTAAAAAATGGTTTTGTATTTTCTCTACATTTAGAACATAGTGACTTCCTTTGGTCTTATGGTACCCCATGTTTTTCTTAAACTTCATTTATTTCTGTTTTAAATTGACCCAATTTTATATAAACTTGCTAGAATTGTGTTTATGGCAGGTAGTGAGCTGGGATTGTTTTTCTTAAGTATAATTTTATTTTATTTTGAAGAGTAAAAAAAAACAAAAGCAGGAATAAAGATCAGAAAGAGAGAAACAGGTTAACGTACAACAGTACATATGTTACAGATTTTCAAAACAAGAACAGCTGATTAACAATGCTTGATATATTATCGATTTTTATCACCAAATCTGTTGCTCAATTTAACAGATATAGTTACAAGCAATTGGACATATGATTGAATGTTACTGCTCTCAAGAAATCTTACATTTTATTCCTTTTTCTTAAATCATTTAGAAAAATAATTTTAATGAGAAACAAATAGCAATGAGACAGTTTCATAGCCAATTACTAGCACAGCTTCAATAATTAATACATTGCAGATTGTTGTCTTAGTGATTATTCACTGTTCAAGATGCAGGTATGATATCCTCGCCACAAACACTATTGAAATAAATCTCTCTATTCATTGAATTAAGAGAATAAAGCTGTATATCTGCCCTAACTATTTTGAATATACAGATACAAAATGGTCATTCATTTGAATCCCTCCTTTTATGTTTAGTTTTTTCAGAGATGGATATTCCATTATCATTTAAATATTGTAGGTGGGTGAATTCAGCAAAATGCTTTTTGAATAGGAATCTGGGAAAGCTTTCCTGTGTCACACTGAGTTTCCACCAGCACCAAGAACTGCGGAACACTGTTTCACTTGGAAGTATTTTATACTTAAATGTGTGCCTCGGCCGAAGGAATGCTGCATACACATTAGACAAAAAAAAAAAAAAAAAAAAAAAAAAAAAAAAAAAAAAAAAAAAAAAAAAAAAAAAAAAAAAAAAAAAAAAAAAAAGATTTATTTTATTTTATTTTATTTATTTTTTAAGTAAGCTTTCTTTTAATAAAGAAAGCTTTATTTAGCTCCCAGACCATGGAGGTTTCAGTCCTTAATCAGCTAGCTGCAAGGCAGAGTGGCCCAGGACAGAGAGCAGCCGTTCACGGCAGCAGAAAACAGCAAGACAGCATGAGCAAACATGGAGCAGAAGAGCAAATTAGGTTAGTACGAGACTTGTTAGCGTTTTATTTCATAGTAGTAATTTCCTTTGTTTTAATTGCCTTTGCAAGAAAAAAATGTCAATCTGGAGTGTGAGTTTTGTTTGATTAATTATCAAAGCGCACGGCATTCAGAATCTATGACAAGCTGCGCTCTGCGGAATCGGCCGTGTGATCTCACTGAGCAGCGTCCGTGCGTTCCACAGGCTCCGATTCCGAGGCTTCACTAGGAGATCTGAGTGCTAGCAGGGGAATAGCATGCAGATGCTGGCCTCCCACAAAGCAAGGGGCCGGAACCTCCACTCTGGCTTGGCAGTGGGGCTGACTGCGTGATAGGCCAGATTCATAAAATATAGCAGTATTTTAGTGTTCTTGGTTTTAATATACATTAATATATATTATAAAAATATTTATTATATAAATTTATTGATTTATTTATTTTGTGGTATCAGGGATTGAACGCAAGACCTTGTGCTTGCCAGACAAGCGCTTATTCTATTGAACTATCTCTGCAGCCCCTGGTTTTAATAACGCAAAAGAAAAAAAGAAAAGCTGAAGCCAGGCTGCTTAGACAGGCACAGTGATGAAGTTTCCATCCCCGGCATGCCACACTATCCCTACCCTGAGGCACACTGAGAGGACTGAGAAGAGGTTTGGGGGCGCACACCTGGAATCCTAGATTTTAGGAGGCTGTAATCCAAAGAATCAGTTCAACTCCAATCTAGTAGTGAGACACTGAACAACAGAGAGAACCTTCTCTAGAATACAAAAAATAAACGAAAATAAAAGAAAATATATGCTGAGGCCCTGTATGAGACAGAGGGCTAGAGAGAGAGAGAGAGAGAGAGAGAGAGAGAGAAAGAGAGAGAGAGAATGAGGGAGAAGTAGGAGGAATGTTGTGGTAAAGATGATCAGAGAAAGGAAAGGTAAGGAAGGAGACGGCAGGAGGACAAGGCACAATGATCAAGACAGTGTTTCTTTGTACCAATTAAAAATACTCTAAAATAAATTGAATGGAATCTGCTTTAGCCTGAACATTTCTATAAACCATTATCAAGCCAAATTTATGCAGTAAAATTTCATGCTCTCTATAACACTCTTGTATTTGTTGTTCCATGTTTTTACCCAGCCAGACCCTAAGACAATTGAGGAATGTTTCCTCCTTTGCAACAGTAAAGACATGCGGGTTTATGCTGCTTATTAAATCCTAGGCAAGATCTCTGATGTCTGCATTTTGTGGATAGATCTCTTTGAGCTTGCTGCATCGTTTCATTTTATCCAGGATGAGAAGACCACATACAAATATTTTTAAAACTTGGCTCACTGCCATGCGGGTCTACAGAATGATGTCCAGATCAACAGTTAACCTAGCAACACAGCTTCTGCTTCTAATTTAATGTTTTTGTAAAGAAATCGAGGAATTGCCTGATTTTTCACTTTCAAATTAGTGGTCCTCCTTAACTCAAGAAGAAAAATAAGACAGAAAAGCTGCATGTAAAATGCTTTGCAGGAATAATCTCCACACACACAAATTCAGATCTACAAAACCCTATGAGAAGGTCATCTGTTACTTCAAAGTAGGAAATGAGTACAAACTTTTGGAAATTAAACAAAGAGTTTACCTGAACTGAAATAATGTAAAGGAAATGCAGTGAACAGAAGTACATAGTAACTGGAGGCATAAACAGACAGCTTAACACAAAGAAGAAATGGAACCAGAACAATGGGAGGACATACTAGTCAATATTAGTAACAGTAAGAACCTTAAGAAGTCATGCTTAAGCAGTTTAAAGGATCTTGCTAAGTTTAACTAGAAAGGAGACCTGAATTTATGCAGAGAAAGAAAGAACAAATGTAAAAATGTGAAATGAAATGTGAGAAATATTATACATTTTAATTTCAATAATCACAAAATCTTGGAAACAACTGAAATGTCCTGGGGAATGGGTAAAAAAGGTGTGGCATTTTTACACAATGGAATATTAGTCCGCTATAGGGAAGGATACAGTTGAGGTTTTTATATATAAATAGGTACAACTAGAGACCATACTCATCAGGGAAATGAAGCTGACTCCCATGTGTGTGCGTTGTGTTACCTCCTCAGTGTAAAAACTGGAGAGTAAGTAGGATCCAAAATATGCCACAGGTAGTGCAGAGGGAAAAGAAACTGCTCAAAAGGAAAAAAAAAACTGAGAATGGTAAAAGAGAAAGAGAAGAAGGTAAAAGAGAAAAAATGTAAGTAGAAAAGATAGATGAGGTAGTTATATTACTTACCTCTTTTAGTTCATTAAAAAATGATTCATGCTTAAATTGTTTGATTGGTTTCACATGAACATATCTTATAATCTGAGCAAGTACTTTGACAAAATCAATTTACATTTATTAACCATTGATAGTCTCCCATTATCTTGTTTTGAAATTCTGTCTGCTTTAAAGTTAAAAAATCTAACACAAAAACAAAAGTGGTTCAAAAAAGGACTGCAAGAAAATTGTACCATTGCAGTGTGACTTTAGCCCATATATACAAATAACATGAATGAGAAAGATTACAAAGAATTGAGGAAAATGGGTCAATCTTATCCAAGTAGCCTTTTATTATAGGGTGTTTAATAAGGCCTCAAAATAGTGTCATGGCACAGTGCTGGCCCATTATTATCCATGAACTTCTTCAGACACCAGCAGCAAGAAAAATAAATATTTTATGCATCATTTTATATGAGATTAATATATTGGGACACATATTCTTTACTTCATGGATAGAAAAAATATAAATTCAAGATTAAAATAAAGATATGACAGTATCCTCACTAAAATTACTATGGAAAGCAAAATTATATTTAATAATTAAAAAGCAAAACTCATTACAGGTACATTAGAAGAAATCAGAAATATATTTACATACCTTACAAATGACATAGCTTTATGAAAAAGCATTCATATGAATAAAATCTTCATAATTTATAAGAAACACTCAGCTGTGCTTCACAATGAAATTGCACAGCAGATTAGATGAATTCTCTTTTGTGTGAGAAAGAAGGTAGTAGTGTGAGATTAGAGTGAAAGATGGGAGATCCTGGATGCTGAGTTGCTTGAGCCAAAGCAGCCAAACCCAAAGTCCACTGAACAGCAGGTAAATACGAATCAGCAGTAAATTCAGATGATAGCTATGAATACTGTTTTACATGGAGCGATTCCATTCCTGAATATTTTACATAGTAGGAAAAGAGTTTCCTAATACAAGTAGGAAACACTGCCTGTCATCATCTGTCATGTAATAAGCTATTCTTTTCATTACCAAATGCATTTTAGGAATATGAAGATTTGGTCACTAATACCAAACACACTATATTTTATTAGCAACTGTGTGCAATGATGAACATGCACATTAAAAAAAATGTATTTGGTACAGGGTCTCACTACACAGCTGAGACTCACAGTGATCACAGCTTCCTCAGTGCTGTAGCTACAGGCGAGCACCACCTTGCGCAGTCTCAGTAAATCAGCATGCACAGGGGGTGGGACCAGCATGCCGGGGATTGAAGCCTGGTCCCCGTACTTGCCTAAGCAGGCACGTAGTCCTCTTAGCTACCTTGCTAGTCCTCAATGTACGTTTTTGAATGACCACCGGTTTAGTGAGTTATAATAGCAAATTACTACCTACTCCTCAATTATAAAGAAGCAAAACTGGTGATCAGGTGTTATAGGGTGGTTTGTAGGGTTGTAAAGGTAATTTATATTGTATAGTACATTGACCTGGATCAAAAAAGTGGTCATGATATCTCAAATTATTTCAGAGAATAACTTCCATTACATTAGTTATGTAGGTATAAAGCACATAAATCACTGGGCAAAAGCAGAGAACTTAAATGCTTAGTATAGCCAACAGATTATATACTGCTTATTTAATAACATGCTATGAATGCTTTCCACCTTATGAAATAAAGAAAATAAAATACCTATAACTTAATAAAAATTTAAGAATTTTTAATATTAAATACTGTCTACAACGTAATGGGATCAATTCACAGTTTTGTCAACAAAAATCGACAGCAAAATTTTTTGAATTCATATACACATATAAAAATGAAAGTAAGGAAAATCGCATTTTACAAAGAAATTAAAAGTAGAAAAAGCTGATAAGGATTTGAAATGATTAAGACTATTTTCTAATAACACATGAACCCAAACTACCTAAGGAATATTAGATGTTTATTAAATTCTGCATGTTTTGAAGAATTTTAAAACTTTCATTCATTTATTTGATACAGGCTGTCACCGTGAAGATAAGACTCCTGTCTTAGGCTCCCCAGCACTGGGATTGTAAGCAAGTGCCAGCACATCCAATTTTGTGGCAGGCATTGCATACGCAGGGTTCTGGGTTCAGCATCACATGAGGTACTGAGGATCAAACCTGGGTCCTTGAGCTTGTCAGGCAATCATTTAGAACCAACCTATCTCTGTAGCCCTACATTCTTAATTTTAATTGCAAAGAAAAACATCCAATCACATCTACAAATACACACTCATAAAACACAGATAAAAAGCGACATTAAAAATAATTTTATGTAATAGTGACATAGCATAAGGAATTAACTGGACCCATTTGCTGGCTCAGCACACCCTGGTGGTGGGGCTCACGTGGCATGTGGGACTGGAAATCAAACACTGGTACCTGCTCTTGCCCATGCAGTCACTTAGTCCACTGAGCAACCTCGCTGATCCAATAAGTAATTTTTTAGAGTACTACAAAGCTGAGAACATGAGGAGGAAGGCAAGGGAGCAGGTGGAGGGGGCTCCTTGTGAGCCCACAGAAAGGTGGGTCTCCAACGTGGCTCTCAGGACCACACCTGGAAATACTACTGCACACAGGTTTTTAAATTGCACAGCTCACATCATTCTGGTTCAAAGAACTCTGCAAGGAGAGTCTGAATACTGCTCAAATATGGGGCACATGTTAATCGTGCAATCTACACAAATTAGTAGATGTACAATTATAAAGTGAATAAGAAAGCAGCATATATAATACAAGAAATCACATATATTTAAAAAATACACAGACACATTTATAATCACTCACTGATCTAAAACAATATTCACAAAACTACTAAAAAAATCAAATGTTTTGCTTTTCTCCATGCATTTTCTTTATATAGATCGTTTTAAACACTAAGATATCACATTTTTATGACTTCATTCTAATTCATTATTTAATATTCTGAACTGAGAATCAGGCATTGGTGACTTTATTACATTTCTGTTTGTAGATATTATGCTTATAAATTAGCAAAAATGATTAAAAAACACAAAATATTATTATTCAAATATTTATGATGTTTAAAGGTTGTAGGAATGCAAGGCACCTGATAGCCAGTATTCATGATTATTATACAGATTTCACATCTATCTCCTGAACAATGACCATGAAATCAGTAGATATCCATGTGCATTTGGCAACACTGACCCTTGGAATTCCAGTGGATTCATGTGTGTTGTAAGCTAGAACAGTAGAAGATCCAAAAATTCCAAATGCTAGATGTTAAAACATTTCTCAAATCACTGTGGTAATTAATCTCAATTATAAGCAGAATTACTCAGCAAGACGTGCAGCATTTCAATGGTAATATTCCCCAAAATTACAGTATGCATGAATATTGTACGATGCCTATTTCAATCTGGCAAACAGTTTCTTGTTTTAAACCTTGCCCTTGAATTCGCTGATTTCGTATATACTTCATGGTTGCCTGAGGCCATGTAAGTGTCTAAAAGATTGTCCCTGCAGGTGGGCAATGTCATGTTTGTTGAGTAACACAGAGATGGAGGAGAGAGTAACAACAGCAACATTTTTTTTTTTTTGTCAAAAACAAACAGGGAGGGAAGTAAATATTTCCCTGCTATTTAAATTGATTGCAATCCTCTCTTTTTTGAATGATTCTAATAACAGCATTTTTCATCTCTCTGTTCCTGAGGCTGTAGATGAGGGGATTCAGCATGGGGATCACAGTGCTGTAAAACACAGAGGCCACCTCGTCCTTGTCCAGGGAGTAGGACTGCTTCAGTTTGAGGTAAGTAAAGATCATAGTGCAGTAGAAGATGGAGACACCCAGGAGGTGGAAGGCACAGGTGGAGAAGGCTTTTTGCTTTCCTGCAGTGGACTTAATTTTCGGGAATTAACTGGAAAGGATGGAGATGTAGGATCCAGATATGTTGACAAGGGACTCTACTAAGGTAGAACCAGCAAAAAGGAATAGAGTGAGTTCAGCCTCATAGGTGTCACTGCAAGACAGGGCTAAAGTTGGGGATGCATTACAGAAAATGACAGATGACCATTGATGCAGAGAAAGCTTTTGACCAAATCCAACACTCATTCATGGTCCAGGTCCTACAGAAAATTGGAATAGATGGACTCTATCTTAACTTGATAAAAGCCATCTATGGCAGAAATCCAATTTGCTCATACAAACTGCATTCACACTGGATTGCATCACACAAATTGTATAGGAGCCCACAAGCAGAGCCTGGCACAGTCTTGGGGACATAATGACCGGATAGTGCCGAGGGCTGCAGATAGCTACATAGCGGTCCTAGGCCATGGAGGAGAGGAGAAAGCATTCTGTGCCACCCAAAAGGAAGAAAAAGTACATCTGAGTGAAGAAGCCCAGGAAGGAGATGCTTTTGGTGGAAGACACTAAGTCCTGTAAGGTTCTCGGAGTGATGACACTCGAGTAGCAGAGGTCGAGGAAGGACAGGTGAGTGAGGAAAAATTACATGGGGGTGTGCAGCTGGAGGCCAGGCAAATCAGCAGGATCATGGCTGTGTTCCCCAGCCAGGTAGACAAGAAGGAAGAGCAGGAAGAGGCCCAGCTGGGTCTCTGCGGAATCTGCAAGCCCCAGGAGGATGAAGTCAGGTATATTCATGATGTTCTGTCTTCTAATAATGTAGTGCTTTAAACTATGAAGAAATAAAAATTAGAACATATCATGAATTACTGAAAAAATATTTCATTGTCATGAATTCCTGACACTTATTTTATTTACTTTATCATTTCCTGAAATTAAAAATAACCTGCTGAATATGTGCGAAAATATTCAACTATCAGATAAGGATACAGATGTAAATTGATGTTTGCTTATGATATATAATAAAATGTTGCACTGTATGCAATTAGCTGGAATATGATGCCAGCACAAATGCCTCCATTTTTAATCCATTCAACCCACATAAGTTTCATGCCATGGTCACTATTATGCATGAAGTTTTAGTTCACACAGAGCACAGGAAAGACCTTTTGTGAAACTAGAGCAACTTCTTCCTATGACTGGAATTCTACCAAGGTATTTTGGCTTCTGAGTGCATGCTAACAATTGTGTAGTCCTACTTACAACCTATTTTATCGAAACTGAGAAAAGGGATATAATATATTATAGTGAAAATACCTGCCTTTCATTCTCATTTAGTTCCTAGTACTATTTGGCATGCATTTTGCTGTGCTAATTACAATTCTGTTGTGTTTTCATTCCTGCTTTGAATATATTAGCATTACTTTGTTAAGCTTTACATATATGCAAAGCCGTTTCACATTTTAGGAAAATTTGATGGGGCTCAGTAAGATTATCCACCACCAGAAATATGGATTTGCTGAATTCCTGGAAAATAAGGGGGTAAAGTATTTTTCTTGACAAGAAGATATTTTTAAACATCCGCTGCTGCTCCACACTTCTTGCAGTGGCTGTTTATGCCCTTAGGTTCTGGATACCACTATTTTCTAAAGGAAGAATAAAGAAAAATTAAGTTTGAGGGAGCATTTTGCTGTGCTAATTACAATTCTGTTGTGTTTTCATTCCTGCTTTGAATATATTAGCATTACTTTGTTAAGCTTTACATATATGCATATGCATGATCTCATAAAATGCTTATTATAACGTATCTTTTCTAAAACACTAATTTTAAGAATGATAATTACTATGAGTCAGTATTTGTTAAATTCCTTTCAAATATTTTCTATATAGAAATTTAAAAATTTGCAAATGTATTCTGAAAGAAATTAAGGTAATAATGTAAGGAGCTAAGACTTCCTTTGATATTTAATTTCCCTGACATAAGTCACTTTTATCCTTTTGGTATGAATCTCATATTTTTTTTTTGTCTTTTTGAGACAGGGTCTCACTATGCAGTTCAGGCTGGCCTTAAGCTCACTTTGTAGCTCAGGCTGGTCTCGAACTCATAACAATCCTCCTGCCTCAGCCTCCCGAGTGCTGGGATTACAGGCATGTGCCACCATGCCCAGCTGAATCTCATATTTTTTGTGCATTTTTCTTTTTTAATTCTGCAGTTAATTCACTCACCCTAGAAGGTTTCCTCAGGCGCTGGTCAAGCAAATACTTTACCTAAGAGTCTTGTCTGAAGCATCCCTACTGCGAAGTCATGCAGAGTGGTGAGCACCTGTTAATTTAAACACTGCGCAGCTTCCTGCTTCCCAGCCTGCTACCTCCAGGGTGGCCCGGGCAATACCACTCAGGGAAGTGCAGCCTCTGCTCCCCCGGGGCTGGGAAGGAAGAATGAACCCTGGGCATGATTCCAAAGGCAGCTGCTGCGAGAGCAAATGAGAAAATAATTTTCCTTGCTCCCTGTAAATTTCCACGTGGAAGAGCATAAACACATTCTCTCAACATAATCATAATTGTGGATAAACTTTACTTTTTAAATGATATGTAATTAATTAAATCTGTAAAGAAACATTTTTATATTCTTTTTGAGACTACTCAGTAGTGCTCTGTTGGGATTGATTTTTCGTCTTTTTATTTTGGGGAGGGTGTTTTCTTATGTTTTACAAAGTGAGCATAGGTGCAATTTTCAGTCATATATTGTTTTATCACTGACATTATCATGAATAGAATGATAAAAGTTTTCATCAGGAAATATTTGGTAAGCAAATGCAGGATTCCATTCATATAGGGCATATGATATAAGGGTGATATTGTACATGAAAATAATCCAATAATACAAGTGAAATATAACTTCGAGGCTGCTAGTTATTCAATATTCCAAGTTCATGTTTTTAAAAATCAAAGAAAGAATTCTAGCAAATAGGCAAGTTAAGAGTGGGAAGCATTTATTGAGAAAAAGATACCTTCTGTTTAACTGGGATCAGAGGAATCCCAAGTGTGTGTCACGGGACACCCTTTTCAAGGGAATTTTATAGAGCAAATCCTGAACATGAGGTGAAGATAAGGGAGGACAAGACTATTGTCAAGCCAGAAGGTGACGAGTGTAGCAACTGAGGTAATATTGATGAACTGGAGGTCTAATAAAGAAGCAAATAGCAAAGCAAAGTACATGGAATGAACAGGGACCTTCCCCACAGGAATGCACCAGGCAGGATTTGGGCCTCCAACCCAGGTGGCTGGTGCTTCTTTAGAATGTAGATGAACGTTGTTCATCTCCAGGGAAAACAGGTGTGTGTCATCACTTTTCTTTGTCTTTAAGCCTGAGCTATGAGGAATCCACCTCTAGCCATGCTTGCAATCCATGTAATATATTCTTATCTTGTGTACTACTCTGTCCAGGGGCCAGCCCTGTCTGACTCTCTATAATACTTCCACATAAGTTAGCTATCTGTAATATCATAGGAGCGTCTTGTCCTGGGTAAGCATCCATGTAGATGGAAAGATCAGCATGAATGATGATTTACAGGGAAGAAATTCAAGCAAGGAAGATGCTTGAGAAGGAAGAAGAAGTGCAGAGAGGTTTAAACTGCTCCAGAGAGGACCGAGGGTGTTGCCTACGAAGGACAGCTATAAGCCTTTGTCCCTGGGTTTCTTTTATCAGGGAGGGTTAGGTATCCTGCCTTCCACATGGCTAGCTGGATCCTGTCATGGCGTGATTGGTTCTCAGATCCCAAGGTCCTAACTCAGGAGCCTGGCTACCTTCATATTTATTTGACTTCTTTCTGTCCTTTGTTGATAGTGGCAGTAGGTTCCAAATCTGTGTGTCTATCTGTCTGTCTGTCTGTCCATCCATCCATGTATCCTTTTCTTTCTTTCTTTCTTTCTTCCATTTATCTATCATCTATCAACTATCATCTGTTTATCTATATTATATCTGTCTATCATCTGTCATTTATCTATCAATGTATCTATAAGTTATCTATCATCTATCATTTACTTTTCTGTCATCTATTATCTATCATCTACTTATAATCTATCCATCATGTCTGCCTCTCTCTCTCTCTCCCTCTCCCTCTCCCTCTCTCTCTCTCTCTCTCTCTCTCTCTCTCTCTCTCTCTATAGATATATATATATATATATATATATATATATATATATGTGTGTGTGTGTGTGTGTGTGTGTGTGTGTGTGTGTATGTATGTATCTATTTCTGTGCACATATTTGGTAAACTAAATGATTGTTTGCTTTACCTTATTTAGGTAGCTGTTAGAACTCTACAACAGAAGTAAGACTGGCTCCAGCAGTCTTTTGCAATGACAGCTGCAAGCTGCATGCACATGGCGCTTACACAGTGGGTACTCGGGCTTAGCTCCTTTCCTACATGGGGAGGCTGCCCACTGCCCTCTCTTCCTGTATTGTCAGGCTCTTAGCACTGTATTGCACAGCATACACTTAGCAGGTTCATAAAATTTCAATAACTATAATATCAGATTCATAATGAATGCTTAGAATAGACATCCATATGTTTCCCTTAGATGTTTATTTGTCTACAAACCTTAAAAGATAACATACAAAATAAAACCACATATGAGCTACAGGGTAAATACAATGTGCACCACAGAAATATTCCTTACTTCAGCCATCCCAGCCAGGCAGACATTACACATAGCAACTGTATGTTCTACACTGCTCAAGCCGATAAGCCCATCTAACTTGTTTTTCTTTTCTTTCCTATAGGGTGCAGTCAGTAAGTTTTTTGTTTGTTTGTTTGTTTTTGTTCCTGTTGTCATAGTAGGTCTTTTTGATGCTCTGCCTGCCTAGCTACAGGGCAGATCAGCCGTGTGCCCCACAAGTATTTTTTTCATACTTCACCGGGCAAAACCACTTTGCTTTCCTCTGCTCTAAATGATCTCTATGAGCTCGAATCCCAATGCTCCAAAACAATTTTTCTATTATATTTGTGCTTGATATTTTCTTTGTGAACTATTGATCTACTTAAGCCACACATGTTTAGGATCAAGTAAAACATCTGTTGGCCAGGGCTCTGTTTCCAGCGGCATCGTAGTTGCTATGTAAGTTGTCAACAGCATCCATTGCACCATTGGTTTTCTCATGAAAGTGATCACCTGAGGCTTCCAGTTTGTCGGTGTTTCCCTGGCAGTATTTCCATCAGAGTACAATGCTGAAATCAGCCCAACCTGTTCGGTTTTCTTTGCCATCTACAAGGCCAATGTTTTATCTTCCTAAAATCCAAAGGTTGTACTATACAGTTTCCACTTTTAAAATCGTAACATTTCTTTTGAAAATTCTGCCTTGTTCCTCTGTACAGTTCCTGCAATGGTCAATAAAAGCTTGTGGTCTTATGAAATATAGTATTAATATTAAACTGGTTAATCAACTGTTGAATATCATATTCAGATGAATTTGGGAGAGGGAAGCAGTAGGTCCATTCACAGCACTGCTAGATTCATCACTCTACCCAGAAAGTCCTTGTGGCTGCTCCAGGATAATGCCTAAGTCAAAAGCATCATAAGCCCTCTCACCTACATGGGTATACAATTTTGGGGGATCATAGGAATCAAACTCAGGCCCGTGAACATTTAGGAAGGGGCTGCATTACTGAGCTATGTTGCCAACCCCATGGGGAACACCTTGTTGCATCATTTCGATGCATGTCTTTTCCAGAAGTCGTTCATCTTCCTGTCATGGCTATAATTCCCTGTTAAGTACAGCAGACCTGTGAAGGCTCTCAGTTCCATTAGTGTGGGGTCACAGGGAACACATTTTTCACTCTGGCTGTAGGTGCATACAGATCCTTTTACTTGCATTTTGACCTTGTGAATTTCAGTATCTTGTAGCATTTCTTCTGTCACTTATTCCAAGACTAAATAGAAGTGCAGGCATTCTGTTCAGCTTTTTTTTTTCTCAAGTGCTAAGACCACATACAAGCATGCAAAATTATTTAAATTAAAAAACAATTTAATCATTATTGGTACCTTCAAAAATCAATAAAAACCAATAGTACATGCTTCTAATGTCATATCGATTATTGCTGCACTCTCCTTAAAGTAAATGGATTTTTTTGTTTCCCTCTCTCTCTTTATTTGAAGCAGGGTATACAGGTTCTCACAGCATAGATCAGATTCCTAGTAATCCTCTGGTTTTACAGACTCCTAAGCACTGGGATTACAGATGTGTTCAACCATGCTCAGTCTCAATTGTCTTTTCAGCAGGTCCTTGGGGCTGGGCCAGTGCTGCAGGTGTAGGGATTGAACTCTGGACCCCAGTGTCAGCCTAAACAGGTACTTTAATCCACTGAGCTATTGGGCACACCCTAAAATAAATGTTTATGAAAAATAGGTAATAAAAGGAAATGACAGTCAAAAAATGTCATAGGATTGTGCTGCTACAATGTTGTATATGGTTTGATTTCTAAATTTCTGTGTAAAAATGTGTAATTAATTGATTTTTTTTGTATTCTTTAGGGATTTAAAGTTTAGAATATCTATGGTTGTTGGAAAATAGCAGTTCCATGTTGTGTCTAAGTCATTTGATATTCAGACAGATAGTGATGTTAAGCCCAATTGACTCTGTTTCAGGGGGATAATGCCATTAAGCTTCTCTTCTGGAAGGTTAACAACTGGAGATTGCAGACCAAAAATTAGAAAAAATAGAGGGGCTACAAGGATAGCCAGTATTTGGGCGCAAGGCCTTCAAGGTCAGTGAGGACTCAGGATATAAGAGAACCTGTGCTGTGGCATCCTGTAACTCAGTGCTGGACCAAGTGTTCTGGTCAAGGAGACTATGAGGCTACAGAGGACAGTGATCAACATTGTAGAGTGTGCCTAAGGAGAGTCACTTAGAGAGAAAACATTCTCTCAGGCTTTCAGAGGGAGCAAATTGGTCAAGCAATGGCCATGACTCTTCCAGATGGCTGACACTGCCCAAGTATCCATAAGGTGCTGTACATGGTTTCAGTGTGACTCTCGAGGGGAATTCACTGACTTTGTCAGATACAAAAATTACATGTTTAGTTATATAAGTCTTGCTTTAACATGGTCTTAACCAACCAGCAGAAAAGTATAACCACCAGGTATACAAAGTAATGTCATATTAACATTCTGAGCTGTAAAAGGCTCAAGTCAACAACTTCTGACAATTGCCACTTCTGCTGATAACCCACTACTACTTGAACTATTGGACTATATTGGATTATTTTCCTGAATTCAAGTGCCTACAATATTTGGACTGGCATCAAGTATGAAAATGGTTCTTTAAAGTCTTCTCCAAATACAGGTTCTCTAACAGCAATGGAACA
>PVKA01030428.1:0-27327 GCA_004027165.1 Ctenomys sociabilis
AACCTGTAAGATGTTGACAGAAGAGGTAGTGTAATCAGATACAATACTCAATTAAGATCAAGCAAGGTAGAAAAACGAAAACAGGGCTGGGGAGTTAGCTCAGAGCTCTAAATGCCTGCCTGCCAGCACACAGACCCCAGATCAACCCCTGAGGATCACTATGAGTCTGAGTTGCATAGTGAGACTCTGTACCAAATAAATAAATAAATACAAAAATAGAGACAAATGTGGTATATATTATCCAATTTCATGAATAAACTCAGTGAATACAAACTGTTTAAATCAATTAAAAGATATAGACAAGAACAAGAGTCAGCTATTTTCTACCCAAACAAACTTTAAATGACAGACAAATTAAAAGGAGAAGGAGGGATAGAGGAAAATGCACCATTAGAACACTAATCAAAGCCAGAGAAGCTGTGTTAATTTTAAACAAACCAGGTATCAGAATGAGGAAGATTATCAAGAACAAACAAACATATTATGTAGTAATAAAGGGTCAATTTCATATGAATTAATTAATTTTATGCACTGAACAGTAGAGTAAAAATCTAAGAGCCAAAAAGATGACAGAGCTGCAGGACACACACGTCTATTGTTTACAGTTGGAGAATTCTCACTGTCTGTCTTCATAATAAATAGACCAGTAATGATGCTGGTGAGCCATAACCCAACAATAACTAGCTCTAAAGACACTTAGAGAATATTCATTCCAGCAATAGCATGTCACACAGTTTTCTCAAGCTCTGAGGGAACAGTCACCTAGATGGATCCAACAGTGGACTATACCACTCTTAAAAGAGTTGAAAAGAAGAGAATAGAAGTGACACAAAAATTTAGTAAGAAACCAATAACAGAAAGATAGCTAGAAGATCCCAAAGTATATGGAACTTAGAAAACACAATTACTCTAAAATAATACATAGGTCAAAGAGGAAGTCTCAAGAGAAGCTAAAACCATTTTAAATAAGTAAAAATAAAACAAAATTGGTAAAAATGGGGCTGGGGAGCTAGCTTGGCAGTCTAAGTGCCTGCCTGGCAAGCAAAAGGTGCTGGGTTCAATCCCCTGTACTGCATGTCATACCAAATAAATAAAATAAAAAGATTTTTAAAAATTGAGGAAAAAGGCAGTAAAAAAGTGTTTAGAGGAAAACTTATAGCACTAACTGTATATGCAAGAAAAAATATCTAAATTTTACATGTTTTTACTCAACTAGGAAAAAGAGCAATAAACCTATAAAAACAAGCAAGTGAAAATAACACAAAATTATAGCAGAAATTAATGAAACTGATAAGAAACCAATAGGGGAATGTATCAGTAAAATAAAAAGCTGATTATTTGAAAGGATCAATAAAATTTACAATCTTCTAGCCAAGCTAAGAAAGGAAAAGGATGAGGGAGAGAAAAAAGCATTAAGCGCTAATGTTAGAAATGAGACAAATCTACCAAACACTTGAGCAAGGGAAAACGTATCATCTGAATAGACCCTATATGTATGAAAAGTGGAATAATCAAATAAGAACTTTCCTGAAAAGATAGTACCAGTCCAGATCAGTTCTCTGATCAGTTACAGCAAATATTTAAGGAAAAAATTATATAGATTCTTTAGCTTCTTCTAGAAAAACAGAAGCAGAAGAATATTTCTCAATTTAATCTATAAGGCCAGCATTTTCCTATTACTAAAACTTGACCAAGCCGTTAGAAGACATAAAAAGTAAGACCAGCATCTTGTAATATTACAGATTAAAAAACCTTGACAGGCTACTAGCAAATCAAACCCAGAAATGGATGTAAGTAATTATTCATGATGCCAAGTGGGGCTTATTCCAGGCATGGAAGTCTAGCTGGAAGTTCAAAAGATAAATGATATAGTTGGTTATAACATGGGCTACAGAACAAAAGGAATGTGAACATATTGCTGGATTCAGGGAAAAAAATACATTTGATAAGATTCCACACTCAGGGCTGGACAAAGGACCCGCTGAGCTTGAGACTAGTTCAGGTGGTGCATGCCTATAATCCCAGTGCTGGGGAGGCTGAAAACAGGAGGATCACTACAAGTCTGAGCTGCGTAGTGAGACGTTGTACCAAATACATTTTTAAAAAAGGGGAAAAAAAAAACTCAACAAACCAGAGGTAAAAGGGTAAGTTTCTCAACTGGATAAAAAAAATTCTAAAAAAACCCAAAAAGGATATACAGATAATGTCATGCCTAATGATGAGAAGCTAGATGCTCGAGCCCTAAAAATCAGAGGGGGGGATGTTTTTCTTTACAACTATTATTCTAGCCTGTGTTAGTTACATGTCTTTCGTTGCTGAGACAAAGTACCTGACACCCAACATTAAAGAGGGAAAGATTAATTTAGCTCATAGTTTGTAGAAGTTTCAGCCCATTACTGGCTGGTTCCACAGTGGGGTGGCACAGCAGACAAGCACTGCTCAAGGTAGGGAGAAGGGAAGGGGACCAACAAGCAACCTTATCAGCTTTTCTGTCCCTTGTCATATTTTCTATAGGCCACCAGGGTTAGGGTAGTGCCCAAACAATCAGTGGACCGATTTAGTGATCACTCACTCTTAATCCCAGTATCACACATTCTAGGTCCAGCTAGCTCTGAAAAAGGCCCCACCCATGAGCACAAGAGGTGTTGGAGGGACATCTGGATACAAGCCATAATGAACACTGTATCTGAAGCTGCAATGCAACAAAACTTTTGTTCACGTATGACATGACTATGTAGAAAGTTCCAAGTCACTCATGTAAGTAAGTCTTCTTGTAACTATCAACAGTTATAGAAGGTTTGTAGGGTATAAGTTAATATACAAATGGTACGTGTTTTTCTATATTCCAATAATGAACATTTAGAGTTTGGAATTTAAAACACAACGCCATTTGAATTCATATAGAATAAAAAATACTGAAGTATAAATCTGAAAAAAAATATGCTGAAGGTGTCTATGGAGAACTCTACAAAAGTCTGATAAAAGAAAGCTAAAAAATGAGGAAAGGTTCCAAGTCTATGGATAGGAAGAGTGTTAATACATTAGGTCTGTTTTTCTGGGATCCAAAACAACGTTAATGAGTCCAAAATTTATAATGAAAGACATAAAAGCTAGAACTGTCAATTACATGTGAAAGAACTACACTGGAGGACATTACTTAATTTAAAAGCTATGGTAATTGAGACAGTCTGGGGGCTGGGGTGATAGCTCAGTGGAATAAGAATCTGTCTGACAAGCACAAGGTCCTGAGTTTGATCCCTGGTACCAAAAAAGAAAAAAAAAAAAGAAGAAGGCAGTGTAATGTTGATCAAAGAACAAGCACATCAATAAAACAGAAGCAAGAACTCAGAAAGATCCACACAAAGAACCAACTGATCTTTAACAAGTGAAAGCAATTCAAGGGAGAAAATATCTTTTTGACAAATGATGCTGGGTTAGATATTCATATGCAAAAGAATGAACTTGGATTTCTTTTCTTAATCTATTAAAAACTAACCTAAAACTGATTGCAGATGCATATGTAAGAGCCAAAAATATAAAAGTCTAAAAGAAACAACCTAGGAATAAATCTTGAACTGGATTTTCAATGATTTTCTTTTCTTTTGGTGGAACCAGGGATCAGTGATTTTCTAGATAGGATATCAAAAACATAAACAAAAAGCAAAAGTAGATAAGTTAGATCTTACCAAAATATTTTTCTTTTGTTTTACAAAGGTTACCAAGAAAGCAAAAAAGCCAACACTTAAAATATCACGGTTGGGGCTAGGGAGATAGCTCAGTGGTCTAAGCTCTTGCCTGGCAAGCTCAAGTTCCTGAGTTCAATCCCCAGTATTACATACTGTGCTGGTCCCAAAACCAGGAGTGCTGGTGCACACCTGTAACCTCAGTGCTGGGGAGGATGAGACAGGAGGATCACTATGAGTCTCAGCTGCGTAATGAGATCCTATACCAAATAAATAAATAAATAAATAAAAGTTTTAAAAAGAAAATATGCATGTGGGGGGGATGGTATTTTGTAAATCACATGTCCTGAAAGAGCCTAATATTCAGAATAGAGAACTTTTGTAGCCTGTCAATGAAAATAAATTTTAAAATGAGGAAATTATCTGAATAGATATTTCTCCTAAAGAAGATATACAAAAGGCCCATAAATGTACGAACAGATGCTCAACATTATTAGACTTTAGGGAAATGAAGGGTAAAACCGTAACGAGACAAAATATTCCATCCTTTAAGACGACACCTAGCAGGTGGAGATGTAAAATAATGCAGGCTTTTCAACAGTCCAGCCATTTACCAATTGATTCAAAACGTAATCACCATATAACTGAGCAATTTTCACCTCATAGATAACCAGAAGAATTTAAAATACATGTCTACACCAAAATCTGCACACAAGTAATCATAACATTATCTAATCATAGTCCAAAGGCCAAAATAATCTGAGTGTCCATCAGCTGAGTGGATAAAGTGGTAAATATTTATACAATTTCATAGATACACAGAGGAACCTTGGAAATACTATGTCAGCAAGGAAATGATTTTAATTTTCATGTTTCAGAAATACCCTATTTACTATTTGAGTTTTCAAATCTGCTGCAAGAAAAGTGGCTACTATATGACATTTATACATTTTAATTTCTGTGTTCCCTTTCATCTTGATATTCTCTGTTTATTTTTCTATTTTATCCTTGATTGGTCCTGTCAGAGGTATATTTATTATCTTCATTTCCCCTACACAACTAGCTTTCTGTTAATATTCGTTTTCTGTGTCATTATTTTCTTCTTTTATTATTGCCTTATGTCTACATTTTTAGGCTAACTCTTTTCGTGTTTTCAGTGGATTTAACTCTGAATGTAATTATTTGTAGCATTTCTTTTTGTTAATCAGTATAGTAAGAGCCATAATTTTTCTTTTATGTAATAATTATAAATAGCACAAGTTCCTTAATTTCTTCAGCCTTCCTTGTTCAGCCCTTCATTTTTGTTTGCTTTCATGGGCTAACCTGTTCTAAGACATTCTAACCTCCCCAAGCAGGTACCTGCTTCTATGCTTCTGTTTTCCATGAATGTTAGATGCCTCAGATGCCTTTGTCCTGTGTAGCAAATAAGAACAAAGAGCTAGCCTATCTCCTACCTGTGGCGTAACTCTAGCTAGCAAACATTTATCACCAGTAAACTCTCATTTTTCTAATGACACTGTGACACTGTATTCCATTTTATACCCTGATGTGTTGCCCTCTAATTTGTACAAAGGCGGTGATAAGCCACTGGCAGAGAACTTGTTAATTTTTACCTTAAGTTTCTCTAAATCTGGCCTCTCGATACTGACAACCTCTGCCAGCAGCTGGGCTTCCAGGCCGTCTTCTGTGACAGTGAAATTGAGGAGGGTCGTCTGAGCTTGCAGTTCCGGCTTATAGTGAGGATTTGCCAGTTTTGTGTGAAGAATAAGGCGGAAGTTCTTGTTAAATTCACATTCTTTATCTCCAATCCTGATATACCTAAAGGGGGATGACACCGACATTCATTCAGGAGACCCTACTGAGCCAGGACTGACACCAGGGACTGTTCCCTTCCTGCCTCTTGATTATATTCCTAAGCCAGAAGACCAGGGGGCTGGTGATTTCTCAGCTATTCCAAGTTTTCCTAAAATACAGGAAGAGAACAATTATCCACCCTGATCTGCTATGATTATTAAGTTTCCTCACAAGTGACATGGTGACAATAATTGACAGCATTTACCTGACAGTGTCACTGTAACAAGATAAATCCTATGAAGGACCTATGACATCAAATATTAGCTTTTATTATATATTCTGTAATTAAAATCATATCACACATTGCTATTCTTTACAGATAGAACACATGTAAATGTGTTGATTTACATTTATGTGTATATATTATCTATCCATCCCTAAATTATTATTCCTAAATTATTATTCAATATGTAAATTTTATAAAATATGTTAGAATACACATATAATTATAAGTACTATGCTATTAATATATTATTTTTCCAGAAATAGAATATCAACATATATACTGTACTTAAAATTATTTTCCAATATTTTTGGCTTATCTTGCATTATCTTCTGTTAGGAACCTGATATGAAGAAGATCTAGTAAAAAGGAGACTTCTTAATTCATCAAGAAACTAAACCATGAATACTGGAACATGGCAAATATTTTTGCTCAAGTAGTCTGAACTGCATGGAGTGAAAATTCTTGTGAGGAGCCTTAGGTCAGGCATGGTGCGGCACACCTGCCATCCCAGCATCCAGGAGGCCGAGGCGAGAGGACTGAGGCTCATCTGGGCTGTATTGTGAGCACACTGACAGGCTAAACTACATAGTGAGACCTTGTCTCAAGTAAAAAAAGAGGCAGCCAAAGAAGAATAAAAAAAAAAAAGCAGTAGCCTGGGCACACAGTTGAGGCAGAGGCCACCTTCTTGTTTTCCCATCTCTCCTTCAATAGTTATTAAAATTCTAGGTTCTTCCCACTAAGTGTACGGGGTATTTTTATCAACTCGGCAGGAAAGCACATGCTTGCAGTCCCAGAACCTTGGAAGTATAAGACGGGAAGATAATAACAGCTTGGGAAACTCAGAAACTGAGGAAGATTGTCTCAAAATTTAAAAAAGGCTGAAGATACATTTCATTACAAAGGTCTTGGGTTCAATCTTCAATACCAAAAAAAAAAAAAAAAAAAGAAAAAACCTAAACCCCAAAAAAATCATAGAGAAATTACCATCAGAAGGACAGACTGTGACCTAAAATCCATATTATTTTAAAATTAAATACAGTATTTTAAATAACCTATGAGAAAAAAAAAATCTATTACCTGCCTTAAGGACTTGCAGGTAAGGTATTATCTCAGTGAATTTAGCAAGTTTGGAAAACTAGGTATATTTAAAATAAAAGTTACAATATAACAGGTTCAGCCCTTATCTGCAACAATTTTTGCTTTTATATCTGATACTCAGCCAGAATGCTAGCGCACAGCAATGTCTCAGGCTGTTGCTGGTGGGTACTCTGTAACTGCCTCACAATGTAAGTTCTGGGGCACATGGGAAGGAAAGTGCCTCTGGTCTAATGGACCTTCTATTTGTCTGGTGACTACTTGCTTTTGTATGTATAGATTATAAAAATTTGTAAGTCTTCCCATTAATCTTGTCACATTGAGTAGACTAAGAGAATCCCAGAGAGGTGACTGGATTGGGACAGCACTAACCTTACCAACAGGCTCACCCATTAGGAGAGCAGAGGTGAATGGGCGATTAGGAGTGAGGACTCCTGGGAGGGAGCGGCTCTTGGGTTGTAACTTTGGGACTGCATCTGGCTGCTGGCCCATTCCCCGAGGCTGTGTCCCCTGCTCTCTGTTTTTCTTGATACTGACTTTCCTGGGCCATACTCTTTCACCTTGACTTTTCTGCCTTGAACCCAGTTGGCCAGGGACCTCTGCAATACTAATCCAAAATAAACCTCCTCTGCTTCAACTTGTGGGTATCAAATATTTTGTCCCAGACACAGAAGCGTGGCCAATAAAAATGTTGCTCAAGGGGGCCAGGGACATAGTTCTGCAGTGCAGTGCCTGCCTGGCAAGTGCAAGGTCCTGAGTTTGATTCCTGATACCAAACGCCCCTCCCTCAAGATCCCCCAAGTGCTTAAATTACCCAAATATAATATAAACTAAGAATCACAAAGGACTGATCAGTGTAGTAGGACTGACCTACTACACCCGACATCCTGTGATGGATCCACAGTCAAACTCATGCGCACTAAATACAGTGCACAACATGACCTTGAGCTTTGCGGACAAGGTGAACAGGAAACACATGAATTCCATGAGCAGACACTCTGGTCACATGGCTAAGATACCTCTAGGCAAATAGCCCCAAATTCAAAAGATGTGAAAGCTGAAACACTTCTGCTCCACAGCATTTTGATAAATACCACATGCAGGAGGAGGTATTGAGGTCTCCGGGTGAAATTCTTCTAGAGCCTAAGTTATAAAGTTTTGTTGTTAAAGAACCAGAGAGCAAATATTTTAGGCTTTCTGTGCTACTCTTACATCATTTACAAGTCATTCTCAGCTCATCCTGGCTGCATGCAGATGGGCTGAGTGCCTAGCCCCTCTCTTGTGGGTTACATCGTAGTATTAGTGTAATCTCCTCTTAGAGCAAGAGTATTTATCACCAGCCACAATGCACAACCATGCTCTCCTGAGTTTATAAGAAATAAACAGAGAGCTGTGCTCTGACAATGTCACTTCTAGGTCCAAGTGAAGGAAACTTTAGCTGGTTAAGTATTGAACCAAACAGTGTCTGAGTTCCAGCAATGCTCTGGAAGTGTCTCCGGGATCAAGCCATGGCCCCATATCTCCCTTCTACACCTATGTATACCTTGAGGCTTCACATACCCCACTTTACAAATGAAAAATGCATCTGTTTTGACAGACACATTCTCTGATTTTTCTCTGTGAAGAGACAGGAGAGTTAATGGGAGCAGAGGAGAACCATTGCTATGGAAAAGAGAATGTTCCCTATAAAACTGAGCTTTACATCTTGCTTAGAAACATTATTTGACAGCTGTAGATTTCCCAGAGACAGTAAATTATTCTCAATTGGGGTGTTTGTGATCTATGAAAGGCAAAAATTGCATAATGACTCAGTGGGTTTTATCATTGCTGCTAGGTTAATTCTTGGTTAATCTCCTATCTGGGAAAATTAAACAGACTGTTAACGCTCTCTCATGATCTGAAGGATCCAAACAACAACGGAGCTAACTAAAGGGGTGGGAAAAGCAAACAGAATCACTTTGTTGTTTCTGTGAAAGACATGAATCCAGAGGTCAACTTCTAAGAGCAGAAGGAAGCCAAGCTTCTAAACTCAAACTCCAGGAAGGAGCAACCACAGGTGAAAGAACAACCGGAGACTGCGGTTCCTTCCTGAAGCAGACATGGGGAGAACTAAGCAGAGGAATCCAGGGCGCAGCTGTCCCTGCCCCTCTTGCAGAGTGAGCGCCTCCTCCTGATCTCACCTGCTGACGTTTGCTGCTATGGAGCTGAGAGACTTGGTTATGAGACCCCGGAAGGGAAATAAAATTATTTTTCCCAGTACAAACACTGTGGTCTAATTGGCTAGGACATGGGTTGAGTCCAAGCCATTCTGTTTCACTTAGCAGAGTTGTAATTTTAGAGCCAACAGTGCCTCTGGAGATCTCAGATGATTCATTTTTATGGATCCAAAGAGTTTATGACTTGTCGAAGGTCACATCACTTAGAGGCAGAGCTGGGACTAGAACCTGGGTCTCTTAATTCCTAGTATAAAGCTTATCTCACTGACTCACACTGCAAGATAATTGGCTCTGATGGATGCAGCCAGCAATGTTAGTCTCTGTCAGCCTTCTTTGCCATCAATCACAAAAGGGTACTGTGAGAGTATGACTGACTCAGTACCAACCTACGGCTGCCGTACAAAAAATATGGCTCAGAGCACATGCCCTGCTGGCCTCTGGCTAGAAATTCTGTCCTCGTTTATGATGGAGAAGGACACTGATTATCAAAATGCCCAGTCCTACTTTAAGAGCTATGATTTTATGTCAATATATTTATAATGTAAATTCACAAAAATTTTAAAACCAGTCAATTTACCTACAAGTTTTGTGTCTTTTGGTTTTCAGGGAAAGAAAACACAATTTTCAGTGTGTAAACTGCTCACCCTTTAGGCAAAATGAGTTATTTTACAATAGTGGCAATTACACATACATGTATGAATTAACTATAAGTTCAGCTTTTATGTATTAAGTTTGTATTAAAAGCAGATGCACCTGGAATATAAATATTCTCTCAAAGTTTACTGGAAGTCCAGCTGGAAAATGTTCTGGGATAAAAAAGATGTCTAGTTATTTCAAGTTATGAAAGATGTTTATGGCTACACAAACTGTTTTGAAAACAGTTGGAAACAATATTTTGATTAAACTTCACTTAATCACTTCAGGGACAGACCAGTGCTAGCACTGGCTGCATTAGCAGTTTCCAGAATCTCTGTGGCCCAGGAGAGAGGACATCAACAGAATCAACATGAGGAGGTGAAAATGGAGACTATGATCTGGAATTCTGATTTGAGAATGTATTCCTGGAAATTAAGAAGGTCAATTTTACTTTTATTTGAACTATTTTCCAGATTTAGTATAGTTGCTCTTGAAAATGCCATCAGTTTTGGAAACAACCAAAATTTTTCTCCAATGGTGCCATAATGCCACTCAAAACAACACATGGAATGTGACAGATTCATTTAAAATAAAGGCTTAGTATTACGATAGATGGTGTCTTTACTAGGAATGACAGCAGTAGGATTCTTTCAAAAATATTTTCAAAAAATAAGGTTTAGAGAAAAATCTCCTAAAGGCACTGTATTAACTTGCTGAAGGTTTTCTCTCTAATGTGGATAATTCAGGTAGCTAACAAGCTCTCTAACTATGAAGAATTCTATTTTGGAGGCCTCCATAGAGCCATTTTTTAAGAGAAAGAGATAGTAGGTGGCGTTTACAGTAAGTAAATACTACAGTTCCACACTAGTTGGAAGAAAAAACATTCCAGAGAAGAAAGCAACTTTTCAATGGATATCCAAAAGTCTTACTGTACATCCTGCTGTTCAAAATGAAAAGCTTCGAGGTTAGACTTGAAGGCTCCAGCAGCTGTGGTGAGAGTGCAGCCAACAAGATCAGGTGTAGCTAAAGGCAAGAGGGCTTGTAACTTAGCAACCCCAGCAGGAAGGGCTGTGCAAGGTGGTCAAACCCATTTCTTCTAGAAAGGTTTTGGCTGAAAGCTGCACAGCTGGCAAGACATTCTAGGAAAGTAAGGAGGTCCTGAATAGAAATGCACTGATTGTCTTGCTGCTTCATACAATTAATATAGCCAACACGTCCTAAAAGAAAACCTCAATTAGATTTTAAAAAAGAAAAAAAATGATGTTGGAGAACTCCAGGTAACACTGTACAGGGAAAAAAGCAAGCTAGAAAAGAAAACTAGATTAGGTTATTGCCCTTTTGATACATGTAGACACACACACACACACACACACACACACACATTCAATATAACCATATTTAGACATTATAATATGGTATCAAATAAATTCTGCATCCATGAGTATTTCTTTCTGTGTGTTAGGTATAGGTCTTACTATGCAGCTCAGACTCGTAGTGATCCTCCTGTTTTCAGCCTCCCCAGTGCTAGGATTACAGGCCTGCACCACCACGCCTGGTCTGGGTGGCCAGCTCAGCAGGTCCGGGGACAGGGCCACTGTCACATGTGGTGCCAGGGATCGAACCCAGATCCCTGTCCTTTCCCTAAGCAGGCACTTAAGACCACTGAGCTATCTTGCTCATGTTTTTTTTTTTTAAAGATTTCTTTTTTAAAGAAGACCATCCAAAGGTTAACTGTGGCCTGGCTTAGTATTTCTTTTCAGATGAAGTCCAACAACTATTAGTTAGACACCCATGAGTTAAGAGTACACTACCTATAGATATCAATATTGTACAATTTTCCTTCAAGCATGGAGTGAATTTAGGGAAGGAAAATATGTCATTCAAAATGACCATGCTTTTTTTTTTTTCTTTCGGCGGAACTGGGGATTGAACTCAGATCCTTGTGCTTGCCAGGGAAGCACTTATTCCACTGAGCCATCTCCCTGGCCCCCTGTTATTCAAAATGAATACAAATTCATTTTGTATTTAGGAGTCAGGATAGACTAGAATGGCACATTTTATCATATGACAGCATGATCATACCTGCAAATAAAACTATCCTCACCTACAAGGGACATAATGAAATAACCCCCTGTTCCAGAGTGAATTTAAAATCCCTAAGTTTTCCGTTCAAGAGAGTCCATTCCACCTCATTGTAGGACTTAACCAAACATGTTCTACTTTAAGTCCCATTCAAGACCTCATTCAAATAGTTCTACAATGAGTCAGAATGCAATCATATGGCAGCAGTTCCAGGAACAGCAACATAGTGATGTCTACTTAAAAGCTTCTATTTCAAAGCAATTTTTAAATAAAACTTAGTCCTACTTTCAGGAATTCAAGTCATTATAAAATGAATGTTTCTCCCTCTATAAATATGAAAAACTTTACCAAATAGCTAATACTTTTATCAGTATATTTTAAGTGTCTTTTTAGGCCATATTACTTATAGATTATTGTTAAAAAAATAACAGGGGCACAAGGAGATAGTTCAATAGAAGAAGCACTTGCCTGGCAAGTGCAGGGTACTAAGTTCAATCCCCAGTCCCGAAAAAAAAAAAAATAGCCTGGTAACATAAACCAGAATGAAGTATAAAAATTTTTAAAGAATATTTATATTATCAGAAACAATTAAAATTCATCTCACAGTAAGATTATTCCAGGCTCAGGAAATAGCTCAGTGGTCTAAGTACCTGCCTGGCAAATGCAAGGACCCGGGTTTGATCCCTGAGTACCGCACGCTGCACTGGCCACCAAAACTGGATGTGGTGGCATGTGCCTGTGATCTCAGCACTGGGAAGGCTGAGATGGAGATCACTTTGAGTCCAAGCTGCATAGTGAGACCCCATACCTAGGTTCTATAACAAAAAAAAACATAAATAAAAAATTAAAAAAAAATTAAAGAAATTATTCCAGTTTAAGTTTGAAAAATGACTTTGATAATATTTGGGGAGATGGGAAAGATTCCAGGGAGATGAATTTATAAAGGTGCTTCACAGCTCAGCAGCTTCTCTAACATGCACAATAGCAAATTTGCCTTAGAAAAAAAATACCTGTTGATAAATCTTCCTCGATTTTTTTGTCGGTTGATATGATTAAATATATTTTATTTAAAATTAGGATTGTCTGGGGTTTGGTGGATTTAATTATTTGTAATTACCCCGCTGTTGTCAGCCTGTGGCCATTTCACGACAGAGGTATCTCGTGAGTGGGTCAGGTTCAACTGTACATCTTCTGAAGCACAGATTTAATGTGCTATTGATGAAACCATTACTCGAACCAAATTAAAGCCAGGACTGATGTATTGGCCCATAGGGAGCTGTCAGGTATGAAAGGAGCAATTAGTATTCATTGCTTCATACTCCACAACATCCCAATTATTAATGAACTTCAACTTTTGGATGATGCTATATCTATCATAAGCATTTCTCAGAGATTCATTATTAGGAAGAATAAACTAATAGAGGTTTTCAAAAAGCCCCCGAACAACTGAAATAAAAAAAAAAAATTATTAACAGTCAAAAACTTTCTGAGAGATGTGATTTTTCTAGCTGGACTATCAAAATGTTATTCCACTTATAGTTGAGGAATAGGATAAGAGCATTTTAGGTGAATATGTTAACTTTGATATATATATATATATATATATATATATATATATATATATATATATATTTTTTTTTTTTTTTTTTTTTTTTTTTTTTTTTTTTTTTTTTTTTTTTTTTTTTGGTCTTTTTGAGACAGGGTCTCACTATGCAGTTCAGACTAGCCTTGAACTGACTCTGTAGCCCAGGTTGGCCTTGAGCTCAAAATAAACCTCCTGTCTCAGCCTCCCACATACTGGGATTACCGGTGTGTGCCACCCCACCATCCAGCTAGCTTTGTAACCTTGTGGGTTGTTTTTCTTTTACTTGTTTTCAGCATCATCTTGCCTTTATAATGCAAAGGAAAATATATTGCTATTTGTGCAGAGAGAGTAATTTTGAAGTAAAAAAGACAAAAAACTCCAGAAAAACCGTCAGATGAGAATTAAAATATCTATTGGAAAATTTACAGAATGTGCATTAGATTAGGATGTGAGTAGGGTCAAATTCTTCTGTTACTGTTACAATATTGCAAATGGAGACCTCTGTTAAAAAACTATAGCAACAGGGGCCGGGGAGATGGCTCAGTAGAATAAGTGCTTCCCTGGCAAGCACAAGGGCCTGAGTTCAATCCCTGGTTCCGCAAAAAAAAAAAAAAAAAAAAGAAACTGTTCCTTTAAAAAAAAAAAAAACTATAGCAACATCTTCCTATTAATAGTTTTAAATTTTTTTACACAAGAAAACATTGACTATTTAAATACATATTTTGTCAGATGAAAATAATACAATCCCTAAAATTTCCAAATGTATTTAGATTATCAAGGAAGCTATTCTTAAAACAAAGCATCTTGAACTTTTGAATTAAAAAACAGGGTTAGTAAAGGAAAATGCAGAAGTAGCAAACAGGTAAAAGATCCCAGAGGATTTACAGAAGAGCATCAGTCCAATTCAATGTAAGGGGCAATAGAGACTTGTTAACAGGTTCTGGAACAAGGAAGGGATGACATGTATTTTAGCCATTCTGTGTTGGAGACAAATGACCAGTGAGGAGGATGCAAAGAGATGACTGCAGTTAGCATAAAGAGGGCCTTGTGTCATGGCTGGGTCTAGATGTACCCCAAAGGTCACTTGCTCATAGGTGGAAGTGGTGGGAACTGGCTGGATCTAGGGTGTGTGACGTTGGGATTAAGGGTGCAACACCCAAAAAGGCAGGTGACCTGGAAGGCTAAAAGGAAGAGGCGGGGTCTCTTTGCTACTACACTGCTTCACTGCCCTCTGCCCACCATAGAGCATTTCCCCTCTGTGATGCCCCTCTAAGATGCCACCCTGCCTTACAGCCAGCCAACTATGACCCAAAACCTCTACACACTGCGAGCCAAATAAAACTTCCCTCATTTAACTATGGATGTCAGGTATTTTTGTCTTAGGAATGAGAAAAGACAGAGATCCGGGAAAAATATACTTTCTAAAAATATTGATTGGAAAATATGAAAGATTAAAGAGGGATATGAGTCAAAAAGGTAGAGAAGAAGGCATTAACCTGGCAAAATAGCTCTCATTGGAAGCCTGTGGAAAAAGCACTTCATATGAATTTGGAGAATCTATTTAAGCATCTAGGTCTCCAAACTTCAAATAGCCAAGGAACATCCAAAAAAGACACCAACTAGGCTTTCCTCATATTCCTCAGATAAAGGAAGTATACCTTCTATTCTGATTGAATGGCTTCTCCTTGAGTAATCACATCCATCACGATGGCTTAAACCTTCTCTACATAATTATTTCCAATGTGCCTGATTGGTCAAGATTTCCCTATTAAACTCTATAGTCATATATCCAACAGGTTTTTTCCTAGGATTGCTAGCGAAGAACCTTTCTGACTGATGGTAGCCAATAGTTTTTAAAAGACAATCTTGGGAATGGAAGTTAAAACAGTACTTCTATCTTTCAATGGCGAATAAAATAAATTATTACCTCCCTCCTCATATTCCTACCCTTCTCCATAAATTACATTATTGTTTATTTAGCTAAAGACTGAAACTCACACCTGGTCCTTCCTTGCTCTTTTCCAATAATATTCAACTAATAACCATGAAATGATACGAACTCCATGATGTCCATTTGGTTTGTCCTTCTCTGTCTATCTCACTATCACTGTTTCTCTTTATGCTCAGATCATGTCTCAGCTGAGTACCTGCAATTGTTGGCTAACTAGACTCTGTTCTTATCTAGACTCCTCCCATTGATACTTCACACTGACAATTGCACCTCCTTTCAGAAATGCAAACCTGACCACATTATGTCCAGCACGTATGAGAGTGTTCTTTAGTTTCTCTACTGACTTGTACTTAGTATTCTCAATGAAAATATAGACACTCCAGGGAGCTATCACTCTTTGGTGAAAAAACAAGTGTTGTCAGCTAGTGTCACTGATAGGAATTGCTCTCCAGTGTGTGTGTGTTAAGAGGAAGAATTAGCCATAGGGAAAGGCCCACCAAGGACGTCGGCATTCGTGGCCTTGCTTACGTCTTCAGCCTCATCTCTTTCAGCTCTTCCTGTCTTCTTCCCAACAGACTCTCCTCCAGAGTGGATTGTGCTCGCAGCTCTCCAGAAGTGTTGGATTGTTTTATCTGTTTTGCTGTTCTGTGCTGAACCTCTTTGTCTATGCTTTTAACTGATGGCCTGAAAAATGCTTGGTGATTTTTTAAAAACTCTCGTACTTTCAAGACATGTCACTTGTAATCAAATATAACTTTTTCCATAAAGACTTGGTAGGTCTCTATTGTGGAGCTGAGGACTTTCTGCTGCATAGTGTTCATCATCACACCAGTGACATTACACTCCGTTTATTGTTTATAGAAGAAGATTAGTGTGTAGCCTTCACCCAAGGGAGATGGCTTCCTCAACTGTCTTTGAATCTGTAGCCCCAATCTTAGTGACTGAGAGAATACAAAAGGGCTCTAGTAACACCTGCCATTGCAGGGTAGACATTAAATTCATCTGCCTTGAAGGATGAAGTAGAAAACCTAGAGAAATAGAGCTAAAACTCACCACCCCCACAGTATTTGCTTCCAGACATGTTTAGTAGCTAGGATTATTAAAACTTCATGCAACAATTATTACTTACTATCTTCTTACAACATTTCTTAAGTTTTCTTGGCCTTTAAAAAAGATTCTTAAATAATGCAGTCAGCTCTATAGAGGTCTTATGAGGCCTAACAGAGAGTGCATATTCAGTAAATATTATTTTTGAATAAGCTGTTATGGACTGATTTTCTGATAAAGTCCTGCTCCTCTAACTTTGTTCAAAGAATGAAAGACCTCTCAAATTTTCATTGATACATAGCTATCCACAGTGAGAAAAACATAACTCTTTGGGAATTTCAGATTATCCAAATATATGTGGTGGAGAATCATCAAATCTCTTACACTTAAATTGTGCTATTGAAAATTGAAGTTAAAGCGCAGAGAATATGTATTTTTCTGACAAAAATTTTAGGCCTTCATAATAGTGTCAGTGCCTTAATAATAAGGATTTCACATCAGTGACATTCAAGATTTTACACTGTATTTTTAACACATCAGACACAGCTACAATTATATTTATGTTAAGAGTTATAGTTTGTCAAATAGCTTATTAGACTGCTCTAAATGCGTGTCTGGGTAAATTTTAGTTTATTAAACAATTATAAGTTGTCAGTCACTCTAAAGAGATTTACTGGGTGACTTGTATAATAAATACTATACTAATTGGTTAGACTCAGAAGTTAGTCACTCTTAGGTAGGCCCATTTCTACATAAAGTTGACAGGAATATTCAAATGATGAAAAAGGAGAGCGATACCTTAGATATAGAGTAGACATTAAGAAGATTGAGTATAGGGAAGTTTCAAATTGTATCTCTGTGTGGAAACTCAAAACAAAATAAACAAGAAAGGAGGAGTTCCAAGGAAGTAAGTTCAGTGACTGTTGATTTCTTGATTGAAGAGGCCTAAGGAGATTTTGGGAAGCTACCATTTCCCTTTTGGAATGTAATTACTATTAGATATTTAACAATTATTAATTAGAAATTATTAAATAATTATGAGACATAATTACTACAGCTGGCCTTTCACACATTTATAGAAAAGCAACGTGATCACTCTTCTTGGAGTTGACTTTCAGTGAGCATGGAAGAATGCTCTGGAAAGGGCAGTGTCCATGACGAGTGGCAGCCACTGGCACGGTCACATGAAGCTTGCTGAGGACAAGGTAGGACGTGGTTCCCTGGTGTTACTAACCTGTCACCTGCTAGTGTAGGAGATCAGGGATCTAGTGAAGAACTTTGTTTTTGAATGGTCCTTCTAGTTAAGCATATTAGAAAAAACACAGCTAGCACAGTATGATTCTGTAGACACAATTACCCTGAAGAGACTGATTTAAAAGGCAGAGTGACAAAGTCTGTGGGAAGAAAAATATTCAGAAAATAAGCATACAGATGATATACAGATCAGGCAAACATACTCATATTTTTTGAAAACTACCAACATTACAGAACTGTCAGTATAAACTATTAAAGGGTAAATCATTTTTTGATTAGTGACAATGTATTTTTAGCCTTAAACTGGGAATTATATATAAAAATAAAACCCTTAAGTCTACAAGCACAATCTGAAAGTCTGAGTCACACCGAGGATGATTTTCTCTTGGAGTGTAGGCACTATGGACTGGAAATTCAAACATCACCAAGAAGATTCCAATTGGTTGCACCTAGCTATGAGGGTAATACTTTCCCTCATAGCTGATTATGAGATCTATTAAAAGGACAAGAACACTTACTTTCCTTTTTTAATCGTGTTTCTCCCAAGCAGTGGGTCAAGAACTGGATCTATTGTTTCTTCGAGGTTTTCCACTAGGATGACGTTCCCCAGGGCCAAAGCAGTTTCAATGGCATTTAAAAACCTGAAAAATTCAACCAGGATTGAGAATATAAACTTTATTTTATTTTTTTGGAAGATGAAGGGCTTTATTTTATAATTAAAAAAATTTGAAGCCTAGTATTGACAAACAAAGATTAAATATGCTTAACTTATACCAAATGATGCTTCAATAGACATACACATTGGGAAATGATTATTGCAATCAAGCCACTTCATATAGAGATACTTTATATGAAGCATGGGCAGACAAACAAATATCACAAAACTGGGACCTAACAAATGCCAAGACTTTATATAAGTCAAGGCTCAATGAAAGTCCATTACATGAACAGCTAAACACGGAGCCAACCCCGTCAGAATTCACATACCCTTTCTGGCCTACATGTGTGACTTTCAGGTCACCTCCATACTTGTTCTTGACCCACTTAATTCCCTGCTGCTGGGGATCTATCATCAGGGGCCAGCGTTCGCAGTGTGTCAGGATGGTGGCGTTTTCTGTTGACATCCTGTCACTGGGCAGTCCCTCGTTACTCCAGGTGGCCACTGTGGCATCATCCGTCAACATGGCAACCACGTCCAGGTCTCCCGTTATCGGAATGGAAACCTTTAAAATCCAAGTTTAAGGCCACAAATGGTCAGGGTGACAGAGGAAGAGGAGTTGGAGCAGCAGGTGAAAAAAGGAACAGAAAAAAGAGAAGAGAAAGCGACTCCATGGACCACATGCCAACTCTCTGTGGACTCCGAGAAGCCAAATGCAATACTCACCATGAGATACAATTAGACCTTCTGACCCACTTTTAACCTAAGTCCTAGTAATTGTGGGCTTGGACATTTGGTTTACTGTGCATCTCCATTGCTTCAACTGAAAGGTCTTCCATCCTACACCTCCATCTATAGCCATTCTTATGAAGTGCACAGGAATTCTGGCACTAGGAAGAAAAGCAGGAAACCCGACATTTGCTTATGGAGCAATCACTCCACATAAGCAAGACCTAAATGTGGTACTGTGCTCACACATTATAAATGTTCTGACAGGCCAACACTGCAGAGATGGCTTCTCAGACTCAATGGGTTTGTGAAAAATTCTCAGTCCACTGGAACTCCATCAGCTTCTTGGCTAGCTGATTATTCAAGACAGTGACCTTTGCTCTCCCAGGAAACCCCAGAGGCTAGACTGTACTGCAGAGGAGGGCAGTGTGAGGAGGACAGGAGCCAGAAAGGGAGAAGAGAAAGGAGGGGGTGAGAATGGGAGGGATGGGGAGAGAGGAGGTAAAAGAAACGTACTTCAAAGAGCAAGTACGTTTACAAAAATCTTCTCAGTAATAGCTTCTCAGGCATTGTTTTACTACAAGTGTGAGGGAGAGATGGACGGGTAGAGGGCAGGGAGGGTCAGAAGGTTGGTATCAGGTTATTGTATAATGAGAGAAATTACGTGTCCAAATGCTGATGGGAAAGATGACTGAATACAATGGGGAAAACATGATGCTGAGAGGGTGGGAGAAATTCTGTACAGCTGTCCATGAGGAAGTAAAGGGGAGAGAAACTAGGGCCTAAGTAAATAGCAGCTTTAATAGAAGCACTGGTTTCCCCCTGCAGTATCAGAGGGCAGACAGCCAATCTGAGGTGGGGTGGTGGTAGAGAGATGTGAGTGTGTTTACCATGGACACAGGTCCCCCATCAGGTATCGCTAAAGCCTTTCTGGATGCTTCTGAACTTCAGCCTAGCTATTGTTTCTTCTCAGAAGTTATTGCATTTATGGTTTCAGAACACATTTTAGTGTCTTCAGGGCCAGTGTCTTTTACTGTTCCATTCTAAATTATCTTGGCCAGAGTTCTGTTTCTCAGTTATCGGGGATGGAACCCAGGGCTTTCACACCAAGCCACATTCCTAGCCCTTCTGTTACATTGGGTTTTGAGCCAGAGACTCATTAAGTTAGCCATGCTGGGCTTAAACTTATAGTCCTCTTGACTCCGCACTGGGCAACAGGTGTGAAGTTGCTCTTTAAAATAATTTTCAATGAACTTTTGAATCATGGGGTCAAGTAAAAATACAATCCTCCTTGGAGTTCTGGTTTGAATTTACTTGATAAATAAGGTACCACTGATGTGTTTAGAATACAGTACATATAAATAATATTAATTACTTAGAATGTATATATGCCTGAAAACACATTAAGGACAGTTGCTTGTTTTATAAAGGATTATACAAGCTAAGGTAATTGTACTACTAATTTCTTTTAGTTCAATATAAGCATAGTTAGTGCTTATATTGTTTGATCAATTTTTAAAAAATCACTTATTTATTTATTTGGTGCAGGGTCTCCCTACACAGCTTAGATTCATAGTGACTCTCCTGTCTCAGCTTCCCCAGCACTGGGATTACAGGTGTGTATCACCATGCTTGGTTTTCCTTGCTGGGACTATGTGCCCAGGTTTCTGGGGCTGGCACAGAATGTGGTACCAGGGATGGAACCTGGGTCCTTGTGCTTGCCAGGCAGGTGCTTAGACCACTGAGATATCTCCCCAGCCCTAACTTTCCCTTTTTATTTATTTATTTTTAATTAGTACATGTTTGCAGTATAAAATGATTACATTTAAAGTGGGGAGTTGGCACATGTACATAACACATCTTAATTCTTTTGATTGTTGCTGTTGTTTCCCATCACTCCTCTCTCTCCCTGCTTTTTCTATGTCTTGGTTCTCTTCTGTTGTATCTTGTATGTAGATATTCTCCCAATTTCAGAGGTGCTGAATCTGGAGTGTGTGACGCTGGGATCCAGGGTGCGTGACTACGAGTCTGCTGCTCGGTTGGCGCAGTTCCGAGTGTGTAGCCTGGACAGAATACACAGGTAGGAAAGGGGCTGCTGCACTCACTGCTGCTTACTGCCTGTGCTGCCTCCTGCCTTTTGCCTTCTGCTTTGCCATGGCCTGTTTTTGCTCCTCCATGGTGCCCCTCTGCCTTGGGCCACCTTGCCTTGGAGCCAGCCAGTTACGGACCTTAACCTCTGCAACCTTTGAGCCAAAATAAATATTTCCTCCTTCAATTTTAGGTCTTGGGTATTTTGTCTCTGTAACCAGAAAAGTAATGAAGACATCTTTTTATTTGCAAAAGCTCTATCCCCATTTCCCCCTCCCAATTCTTAACACATGGCAGGGCCATACTTTGTATGTCTTGCTGTCAGGTAGCTCTGAATCACCAGTGGTACAAGCATGAATTTCCCACTGGACACCACTGGACACCACTGGACAATTCCATGAGATGGTATAAGTTTTCTGATGGGACAGTCATACATGTACTACAAGTGGTTCAAGCCCATGGGAGTGTGTTAGAAGACCAGTGTTAAAGCTAAATCACAGAAGGCCAATTTTCAATGTAAAAATGTTAAAGACTGACAGCCTGGAGAGCCAAAGCTGTGGTGTCATTGCATGCCCTGAAGTAAGTTATAACAATGAGAAGGCAATGGCAAAGCCAATAGATTTGGGGTCAGAAGTCAGTTTTCCTAATGATTTTGGAGAGAATAGGAATATCCATGTCTGTGAAGACAGAGGGGACTGCCAGAGGCAAAAACTGTCACATGACATAGTGAGACCCAGCCTTGGAGAAGTTGGGACTGAAGAACAGAAAAGAGCCGAGACAAACAGCTGACATTTTTGCAACTCACAATGCAGTAAGAATCACACAAACTTAGTAAAATGTCTTATCCTCTTCTACAAAAGCAGATGTGCTTATCTCATGGAAGCAAACATTAAACAATAGCATTGCACCTTTAGGAACAGTACAGAGATAACCTTTAATATGAAATCAAGGCTTGAAACTATAGACATATCAAATAATTTAGTTACAATAAGATTTTTCTATAAAAATAATAATGGGGCAACTTTAATAATGCTAAAACATTCAGTTTTATTTAATTTGCCAACATTTCATTGTCATGTATTTATGTCATGAAAAAACCACACTGTGAATAGTGAAAGCATGGGCTGATGTACAGAAAGATGTTTGATTATTCTTAAATGCATGCCAGAGATGGCTGAACAATTAAGAACCAATTTCCAGCAACTGAGAGGTCCCTATTACACCGAATTCAGAGGTCTGGAGATCAGGAGGTCTGTTTCCATTCTATATCAATGAAGACATGCAAGCTTTCTGGAATTCACTTTTCTCATGGATGATCATAAAATAGATGATTTCAAATAGTCTACATCCTTGATTTCACTTTCCTTATTTTCAAATTTACAACAGGCTATTTTTATGTCCATATACAAAGTGCTACTTTGAATCTCAAAGTAGTCTTGAACATTCCTAAACAAATGGTCCCTAAGGGGCAGGGAGATAGCTTAGTGGCATAAGCACCTGCCTGGAAAGCTCAAGGGTCTGAGTTTGATCCTTGGTACAAAAAATTCTGTCAGAACTGATACTACAAACTCTTTAAATGAAACCTATAAAAGACCCCTACATCAAATTTCTTTAAAAAAAATAAAACAGAGGGCTGGTCAAATAGCACAGCGGATTAAAGTGCCTGCAAGCAGACGCAGGGGTCAGGGGTTCAATCCCCAGGCGTGAGGTGCCAGCCCCGCCTCAAGGGCATGCTGAGATGGCAATTGAGACTGGGCGTGGTGGTGCTCGCCTGTAACCCCAGCACTTGGGAGGCTGTAAACAAGCAGATCACTAAGTCTGATCTAGTAGTGCAACCCTGAACATCCTGTAGACCCTTCCTAAAATACGAAAAAAAAAATGCTGAAAAAAAATAAAACAAACAAATGCTTCATAATATTAGCATAACCATTTTTGTTAACTGTGTTTTACCAACCACAACTCTATATTGTTTTCACTTCCTTGTGGAATTCTTCAAAATAATAGACACCAGTCAACATTCCAGAAATATCCTCAGGGCAGGCAGGGTTTCCAGTGCTTTTTGGCACAGACATGCCAGCATGTGGATATGCCCACATCTCATGATGCGTCTACAGGGGAGGACCCGTGCTTACCTTCTGCTGAAGAAACGGGACCCACACGCAGTGCACCAGCTCCTGGCGGTACTGTCTGGTGAAGGGGCCGAGGTAGGACACGAATGCGGCTGTGAGGAGAACATCGCCACAAAGCGTCTTCTCCTGAGCCTCGAAGGACTGGACAGACTGACCCCAGCGGATCTTCTCTGACTGAGGGATGAAACGCCTCACATGTAATTACAGGGTGAGTGTTGGCTCCGCACAAGTATCAGGCCACCACCTTAGCACAGTCTGAGGCCTCCTGTGGGTCTCCGGAAGAATGGGGTGCAACTGGCTGCCCTGACCGTTACAACCTTTCATATATTTAAAACCCATCATCACTGGGTAGTTCTCCTACTGTCTTCTGTGGAGGTCAGTGCAACATTAGTTCTAGCATCTCTAATTCTGACCGGGGCCTTTTTTGAAAGGCAGATACAGGGGTCTTTTCTCGCTTCCTCAGAGCATAGCCAGAGCTGTGGCTGAGAACGGGGAATGTTAGGGTTTTTGTAGATGTTGTTTTGTGGTTCTGGGGAATGAAGCTGAGGCCTTTGCACAGACCTGCATTTCTGCCCTTTTCCTTTTGAAACAGAGTATATAAATTGGCTGTGTGAGACCTGAGCGTGCAGTTCTCCTGCCTCAGCCTCCCAGAGTGCTGGGATTACAGGTACATACCTATAATATATGTATGTCGGACTCATAATATTAGGATTCTTAATGTTAGCTGTTCTGTTTCTTAATGTATTGGCTATGGGCTGACCACATAGGAAAATGACAAACACCACTCTTGTTAATTAAAACACAAAGATTAAATAGCCATCTGCTTTGAATTTGTTAATTAAAGAATTAGGCTAGTGGTGACTAAAGTTATTTTTTTTTTTTACATAGTCATTAAATCAGTGGAGAAGGCTATGACCTATGTAAAAAGATAAAAACCAGGACTAAAAGGGCTAGGCTTTAAACCAACGCTGTTGAAGCCCTTAGATGGTCATTTAAAATCTCACTTATACTGTAACTATGAAGTGCCCTTAATATTGGATTTAAATAAAATTGCAATAAATACAGGAAAATTCACTAATATACTGTATTTCAAAGCATACTAAAATTTAATAAAACATTTTAGAAAGGTACAAACTAATAGAACCTAGGAAAAAACCCAGCAATTTGGTAGAACAAGCAAAGAACAACCCTGCAGAATTTTGCTTTTCTCATGAAAGAAGAGGGGCCACAGAAAACAGACACAACACATGGCACAAGAGAGGTGTAAATACTGTACTGTCTTCCTGGGGTAAGAACACGAAAGAAGGAATCAAACCTAAAAGGTATAACAGATATACCATCATGGAAAGAAATGGCACATAAGGATTAAACAATGAAGATGAGAGAAAGGAGAAACGATAGGAAAAAGGAGGAAGAAAAAATACAAGTATATACACAGGATGGCTGAGGTGATTATACTAAGAATTTCCATCAGTTTTTCAAAAATAGCAGTTAATATGTATTCAAACAGTTTTGCTTATGGCTCGATGTCCTGCATTACATCAAAGCCGCTTCTGACCGCCATCTCGTGATCAACTGCTGCTACCGACTCCTGTGAATATAGTTTTCATGATTGGCAGGTAGATCATAGTTTATAACCAAAGACACTTGCTGCACATGAATTCCATGAACCAATCAGTCAGTAGTGATGGGAACGCAGCTTGACCCTGATCAGAATTCCCTCAGGATAACCTCTCTTTCCTTCTAATCCATATCACCATGCTGTGAATAAAAATGCCCAAGAATCACACCTGTCAGGCCAACATCTAGTTTCAACATGTATGAGACCAAGAGTCCCTGGCTTGGCAGAGCAGACAGGTATAGTTAAGAAACAACTTTATTTTGAGCAGGGAGAATGACAGCACCAGTTAATGTGTAGAATTTTCATCTTGACTGAGTATATGCTGATATCCATGATCTAAGCAAGTACATCGAGGACAGCGATGTATAATACAGAAGCCATGCTTGAATGCCCATGATCCTGGGCATCTAAATGTGTTTTGAACATCATACCAATTATTACTGTACTCTAAAATAATTTTTAAAATTTTATGTAATCAGTACAGGGTCTCATTACACAGATTGGACTTGTAGTGATCCTCCTGTTTTCAGCCTCAAAAGCAATGGGATTATAGGTGTGTGCCACCATGCCCAGTCTCGGTTGCTGTCTCAGCACGTCCCAGGATCCAACCTCTTCTATGCTCTGCCTAAGCAGGTGTTTTAGTCTGCTGAGCTGTCAAGCCTGCCCTAAAATAAATAAATAAGTAAATATTTATTTATTTGCAGTGCCAGGGATTAAACTCAGGACCTTACACTTGCCAGTCAGGTGCTTATGCCACTGAGCTATATCCCCAGCCCTGAAAGCCTAGGACTTTTTTGCGGTACCAGGGACTGAACTCAGGCCCTTGCACTTGCCAGGCAAGTGCTTGTTCTATTGAGCTAGCTTCTCGGCCCCATAAATTTTTTAAAAAGATAAAAAAAAAAAAAAAAAAAAAGACAGGAACAGAAATTAAGGTTTCATGAAAACAAGAGGTAATATTCAACCATATGTCCAATTGTACACAACTATATCTATATTAATCTGGGCAACAGATTTGATGATAAAAATAGAGAATATATCAACCATTGTTGATTAGCTATTCTTGTTTTGAAATCTGTAACATATGTACTGTTGTGTGTTGCCCTGTTACTATCTCTGATTTTTGCTCTTGCTTTTGCTTTTACTCTTTCTTCAAAAAAAAAAAAATTAAATTAAATTAAATTAAATGAAGAAGAGACAGCAATGTGAGTTTCCTGTAGGCCATTCCTATACCCTAGACATGGAAGCTGTTAAATTAGCATGTGAAATAGTTACCAGGACTGCTTTAGGAGGGCTCCTGGCTCCCTTGATAAAGATCACGCCAAGCTATCTATGTAGTTATATGCAGAGCAACTTAGCTCCGTAGCTCTCTTTTCAGAGAACTTGGCCACAGACCATGCATCTATTGATTTTCTACAGCAGCCGCTCTTTTGCCCACCCTCCGTCTTCATTGTCTTTGGGTTGCAAATGATAAACAATAAAGTGCACCCACCTCATTCTCCAAAACAGCTTCAGAATTTGCAGATTTACTAAACATAGACTTATTGGCTATTGAAATCGTCAATAATTTCACTATACCACCCACACAACATAAATCATTACTGACACTGGGTAACAAGGGTTTAAGAGTTGGAACATGTCCTGTGATAAATTTCTAGACAGTTAAAAATCACTATAATTTTATTCTAATGCATTATAGATTGCCTGTAATGTCATCCTGGCCGGGGTGACCCATTTCTAATTTTGAACAGCTGTTCAGCTCAGAAGTTAGTTAATGATTAAATATAAATTGCCTGATTTATTAGTCTGAATGGTTGAGCTTCCAGGTCAATGCCATATAGACAAAATCATCAGTCTTGATGCTTTTCAGAAGTTAACTGTCTCCTGTTCTAGTCAGAAAGAATTTATCCTCAAGGGAAAAGACCTGACATCTCCAATTAATCCTTCAAAAATATGTTTTTCCCTTGTTAACAACACACAAGCCTTTTTTCTTTCATTGTCTAACTCATCAGTAGAAAATACGCCATTGGGAAAACTGCTATGAGTTAGAGAGATACTTTCAAGGCAGCTTTTGCTTGATAAAACTTTGACACTTTCTGTAACTACTCCTGGATCAGCCGGATTATAAGACATTCTTTTGTCAGGTACCTCACAAATGGTAAACACTTCGAAGTGCTTGAATCTTGCCATGTTAAGTGGGAGTAGTTGTTAAATAAGAGTAGCAGTGAAATTACTTGGCTGGACAAAAAGGAATGAATCTTCAGAGGGCTGCAGAGTTCAAAACAAAACAAAGCACAGATCCTCCAACTCATCCATCCATCCATCCATCCATCCATCCATCCATCCATCCATCCATCCATCCATCCATGAAATGGCTACTGGTTCCTGGGCCTGCCAGAGATCCCACAATCTTTGTATGTGGGATCAAGGTGCTCACAAAACAGATGAAATTCTTCTGCTTGAGAAGTTTATTTCT
>PVKA01030429.1:0-27319 GCA_004027165.1 Ctenomys sociabilis
TGTCCCATGGCTGGTGCTCGCCTGGCCTGCAGTCTGCAGAGAAGAGGAGAGCAAGTGAGAGATGCAGAATATAAACACCCTGGACTCACTCTGATTTCTTTCGGGACTCAAATCCTCTTACCCAAGAGCCCAGCTTTGGTGCAGCTCTACTCAGAAATAGCACACCACCTCAGGTGGCTGCTCTCGGTCTCTCCCCTCCTGCCCATGGCATTTCCAGGCCTCTCCTCTGAGTCTTCCTACTGCTCTTGGTCTCCTGGGAGGCCTGTCTGCCCCCAGGTGCAGCCTGGATCACAGGCGGCTCCCTGAGCCCCGCTGTCCCCACACCCCTGGCCGGCCTGGCCCTGGGAGGCCGCCCTGCTCACCTCCGCACATTGCTGTCTCACGCATCGTAGGCAGCCCCGGAAATGGGGCCACCTCTGTCCTTTCTGCTGGTCTGCACGAGGGTGAGTCTCGACACGCCTGCTGACCCTGCCAGGTAACCTGAGCCAGGACTGGAGGGGAACAGCCACCCGGGTGGAGGTCCTCAGCCACAGTAACTTGGAAGAAATCCCAGTCGCCATCTTTCACCTTTCTGTGCATTTCTGTGTGATTTTCTTGGTCAGTGTTTTGGCTTCCACTGTCAGCCTTTTGGCTTTCTTCACTGTCCACACGGGTATCCTGAACTGTCTCCAGCAGATTCACGAGGCCGTCCAGTTTGCCACTGGTAAGCTTCGATTCTCCTTTGGGGCGCTTGTCCTGCAACCCCTTGCCTCCATGAGCAGCTGACTCTTCCCGGTCATTGTGGTCAGCCCAGGCCACAGTGATGCCAAGTTTGTAGATCTGCTGCGGATCTTCCTGCAGGAGCTGTCGAAGGCTGGGCCTCCTTTTCTCTTCAGGCCCCTGCATACCTTGGACAGGAGGGACAAGGCTGCCTGAAGGACACACACCAGGAGCCGCGTCTTCGACAGCAATGGTGTCATCCCAGGACGAGGGCTTTGCACAGGGGAGTTGGCCCCCAGAGAGGCCTGGCATGGGTTTGGTTTTGGAATTGCAGTCCTCTGTGTCAGAGGGTTTCCTGCTAGGGGACAAGGATGCCATGGGAGTGAAGAGCCAGTATGAGAGTCTCCATCAGCACTGGACGCTGCCAGAGGGGAAGAAATGGGAGCTACCGGGGAGGAGATCCGCTCCCATGTCCAAGGGCATACTCAGGAGATGTGAGAGAATCCTCAGCTCCCAAGGTTCCATGGTTCATGGTCATAGGTAGGTCGTAAGTCTTCTGTAACTGCTGGTTACTGTGGTAATATCCAAACCAGCGTAGCCAAACAGTAGAAATTGTAAGGAAAGGCATAGGAAGCCACAGGATCTGTCTTCCATCTAAAACACTGCTGAACACACCATGCAGGCTGAAGGGTCCCCCTTGAGATTAGAAGGAAAATGCCCCAAGTTGGGGGTTACTTTCCTCTCATCGTGGGGTCTGAGGGTTATTCCTGTCCTCAGGGAACTGAGACTCTTTGGGGAGATCCACATAAACAGTCTGGTCTAAGACTGGTACTAAGTTCAACAAAAGAGCCTACAGCTTGTGTTCTGGTGGTGTAGGATAAATGTAACTCCCAACTTAATAGATGTCATATGTGCTAAGTTTGTGTCCCCTGAAATCAAAGAAGGAATTCCAAAGGATAAAGGGAATTAAGTCTAGGAAATGTTTACTGGGGAATGGGAATAGCTCCTGAGAGACAGGAGGGGTCCCAGAGCTGGATTGCCTGTTCAAGCCCTTCTCAGGGCAGTCTTTGCATACTAAAGTCACTAATGTAGGCCCAAATGGGCCTAACTATAATCAGCATATGGGTCACAGTGCAGGCAGTTAGCTCATGTTGGTCCAGTAGGGACGTGGAGCGCACTTAAAGGGCTTATAGATGACACCGTTAACCTCAGCTCATCTATGACTTTTATTTTAATATATTTAGGACAGAACATACGGGGTCTCACTATATAGATTGGACTTGTAGTGATTCTCCTGTTTTCAGTCTTCCAAGTGTGGGATTACAGGCATACACCAGCATGCCCAGTCTCAATTACTGGCTCAGGGCGCACCAGGGGCAGGGCTGGCACAGCACTCCAGGGATGAACCCCCAGCCGCTGCAGGCACTTTAGTCTGCTGAGCTATCTGGCCAGCCCTTGACTTCTGAAGCAGTAATGGTTTAGGGATGGGGTGGGCCCAGGTATCTGGTGCATATCTGGATTTAGTGGGGCTGGATAGTATCCATTACTATATAATATCAAATTTCCATTCATCTTTAAGGGAAATACACAAGTCTGGCCCTTGTGATTTTCATCTTGGCCTTTTCTTGTTTAGATGGGCCTCTAGCCACACTTCTGATGCCTTTGCATTTCATTGACTTTGAGAGCCCAGTCCTTTTCTGACTATGTATGAATTTCTATCTAACTTAGCTGGCTGTTGTAAGGTCTTTTGGCATAGATAAGAGACAGGAGAAAAACAAAGAGGCCTTTATTGCTTGGCCTGGGAGGACTGATTAAAGAGATCAGGCAGACAGAGGCCTTGGGCTTTTATGGACTCAGGCCAGAGTGGAGTTGGAAGGAGGGCTGAATGAGTTGGGAGGTGGCTGGGGCTACTAAGGCAGGGTATCAAGAGCTGATTGGGGAAATACTAGCTTGCATAAGAGGAAGTTTTTCCTTAAAAGGAAAGAAGAGGTAGGCCAAGAGCTATTGTTTGGGGGCCCCTCCATGAAGACCAGGCAGATTTTTTTTGTATGGTCAGTAAATCCACCACCTGTAATATCCACCTCCACTGAGGAGGTATCCTTAACTATAGTTAGAGGAAAATCTGTGAAATTTCATTGTAGCTGCTTCAAGCTAGAAGGGTCAATGTAGGGGAGACCACTGTTGGGCCTTCTCCAGAGTGGTAATCTAAGGGCCATGGATAGAAATCATGTTGAGGATTAGCAGTTACGAACTTGCTTTACAATGTCAGTCTGGTGGATTCTAGTGAAGAGTCTCAGGCACCTTTTTTTTTTCTCTTCTTGGTACCAGGGATTAGAACTCAGGACCTTCTGCTTGCCAGAGCTATGCCACAGAGCTATCTCCCTGGACCCAATTTGGCACATTTGTAATTGGTTCTGTCTACCTGATCACTTGAAGTTTGGTAGCTGCTCAGTAAGCATCAATGAACGTTTCCAAGAGTGCAAAGCATGTGTAATCAATCATATACCAATTCACGAGCAGTAGAATGGAAAGGCAGGCTGGGCACAGAGCCACGTACAGACAGTACTCTTCAGGGACTGGAATGGTGATGGTAAGCAGCTGGTTCTTAGGTCTCGCCACTGATGGAGGTAAGCGGTAGGTCTGATACCTCTTGTCACTGGGCCGTCCAATTTTAGCTATAAGAAGATGGAAAGTTTGGTGGTTTTGAAAAATAATGTTATTCAAAGAATTTAAAAGAGTGTTGCTGAGCTTTTCTGGTTTCTCCTGTAGTCATTTAGCTTCATTGAATCATAACAGTGGTCAGCTAGAGGTATAGCTGGGCATTGACAGAAGGGGTCAATGATTGGGACCTCTAATAATAGCCTTTATTATTATGGTGTTATTTTTATACATCTGTTGGTTATACTTTCCTGGTAGGGGCTTAAGACTGTAAAGTGAGACTTGTATTAATTAAAATTAATCTCTTTCTATCAAGGTCAATTAAAGCTCTTTAGGCATTCCTTTTGTAGCCAGGGACAGAACCTCTCAGCTCCTCTGGCAGGATCTGCCACCTGCATGGCTCACAGCCTTGCTTGACTCGCCACCTCCTGTGAAAGCACAGAAATTTTTCCCTCACTGCTGACTGTCCTTTTTGGCACACCGTATTTGTTGTTGATTCCTGTTCCAGTGTCCAACAACCTCCCTTCTTGGGAGGTTGGCTGATTCACTAAAGTTGTAGGATCTTGTAGAAAAGGTCCATGTCCCAAATCCCTGTTGATCTTGGAAGGCAAGGGTCAAAAAGCAGTGTAGCTGCTTCAAGATAGAAGTATCAATGTAGGGGAGAACACTGTTGGTCCAGTTAAAGGCCAGCCAGATAGCACAGCTGACTAAAGTGCCTGTTTAGACAGTTGCAGGGATGGGAGTTTGATCACTAGAGTGCCGTGCTGGCCCCATGCCCAGGGCACGCTGAGACAGCAACTGAGACTGGGCATGGTGGTGCACACCTGTAATCCCAGCACTTTGGAGGCTGAAAACAGGAGGATCACTATGAGTCCAGTCTGTGTATTAAGACCCTGTACTAAATACATAAAAAATAAATAAAAAAGCACAGTTATCCTTTTAGCTCTGGTCTCCAAACCCTAATGACAGAACACCCAGAAGAGAAGACTGGTTACATCAGTGCTACAGTGAGAGCAATAGGTTTAAACTTAGGATCTTAGCTAGATATCAAGTACTTTGAAGTACATTGTATAACCAGTGAACTGTTACTTCTTTACGAGTCATGCTTGTCTTAGAAGTTGAATCCCTTTAGAGTGTTAACAGATGACAGTCATAAAGCTTGACAGGGAGAACCTGAGGTTAAGGGCCACATGGCATTTAGCATGATTGTCGCACGCGACCTTGCCAGCAAGGAAGACGCGACCACTGGTTGTCTCTGCAATGCTTTATTCTTCCATGGATTGAGTAGTTCTTCTTCCCCTCCTGCTCCTACTCCTCCGCTCCTCCCCCGCTCCTGCTCCTCCGCTCCCGCTCCTGACCCGGGCAAGCCCGCCCCAAGCTATATACCACAAGGCATCCAACCCTGGAGTGACACGTGGGCGCAGCCAATTGGTCCAGATACGCGGAAGGGAGCCACAGTCTTTGCCTTAGCCATATAAGGAGTTGTTTACTACAGAGAGCACTCACCCAGCGGGGGGGTGGGGGGGGGGGGTGGCGGAAGGCGGAAGCCAGCGCTGTCTTTCAGGCGTGGCTATTCGCAGCTCTCTACAATGATAACCATGATGGTATTATTATCTTGAAAGCATACTTGCATGTCCCTCAGTATAAAATAGCTTTTTAGTCCGTTATCTTTATCTGATTACAAAATGTTAAATGACATGAAGGTTTACCTCATTTATCTTTTAACCATTTCTTTGTTACCAGAGTTATACTTAAGTAGAATGTACTTCTTTATAATGTAATTTATAGATTACTAATGTCTCATCTCTAATTACTACAGTGACATCATCTGGACTGCACAGTGTTCGGAAACCTTTAGCTGTTATAACATGATTGGATAATAGCTGCATAAGCCTGAAAACATATCCACAGTCTGGCTAGCTGTCTCATGCTAGACTGGCATGCACATTTTAAGTACCTGGAACACAAGGAAAGAAATGCCACGTGTTCGAGCCTAGAAAGTTTACCATCATGAGCACCTTAACCCAGAAGGCATTGGTTTTGCTATTAGGTATCTTTGAAGGCCTGTATACTTGGGAAGCACAGATGTACCATGAGGTTATCAATAACTGGTGTAACAGCTAAAAATCTTTACATGTTTTTACTCTTAAGACCCATTTTAGACTCCCTTAACAGATTTTATAAGGTAACTATTTTTAAGAATTAAGAATATTTTTATGCTCTAATAAGTTTTGGAAACAGTTTTAATAACTGTAAAATAGATTTATTACCCTACAAACTAGTGCATCTTATTGGAATGATAACAATATGTTTGGACAGACATGGTGATACTTGCCTGTAATCACAGCCCTTGGGAGGCAGAGGCAAGAGGGTTGCCTGGGCTACAAGGTGAGTTCAAGACTAGCCTGGACTGCATAGTGAGACCTTCTCCCAAATAGACACACACACACAAAAGTTGTTTAATCAAACCAATAGATATTAGTCAAGTTTACTATAGATATTAGTCAAGTTTAAGTGTCAGGACCAGATTTTAAAATATGTCAAATTTTGATCATTTAAGGTCTAAACATACATTTTATAAGAGAGTATGTACTAATTTGTTTCTATTAAGTTTACATAGTATTAACTCTGTAAAATTAACTTTGAACCTCAGAGTCACAGCAAAGCTTATTTATAGTTGTGTATATACATGCACATCCAAAAATATGTCATAAACTAAGATAATAGTTGTTAAACTAATCACAAACTGCTTATTGAAAGCATTTGATAAGCTAACATTCAGGGGGCTGGCAAGATAGCTCAACGGACTAAGATGCATGCTTAGGTAAATGCAGAGACTGCAGTTCAATTCCTGGTCCCACATGCTGCATCAGCCCCATCCCCAGGGCGGGCTGAGTTGACCAGTCCTGGCATAGTGGCACATGCCGGCTGAAAGCAGGAGGATCACCACAAGTCTGAGCTACGTAGTGAGACCCTGAAACAACCAAATACATTTTCAAAATAATAATAAATTAATTAGTTAACATTCAGGTATTATTTAACTTTTTTTTTTCAGAACCAGAGATTGAACTCAGGCCCTTGTGCTTGCCAGGAAAGCACTTATTCTACTGAGCCATCTCCCCAGCCTCTATTCTTCTTAAAGCTTATTTTCTAGTAACCAAAATCCTAGTGATAAAAACTAAAATGTACTTAGTAAAATACAGAACCTTTAAATCTCGTTTTGTAAGTTTAAGCAAGAACATCTCAATGTTTTAGAAAACTGTATTATTTTAGACATAGAAAACTTAACCTTTCAGCTACAGCCAAAAACAAGTACTTTAAATGACTGATCATAAGAGTCAATACTTATTTGAGGTATATTTTATAGACATCTTTATTCTCATTTTGTTAACTCACTGTAAACCCTGTGAAAGGTGTTTGGACTATATCATGAGTGTCTGTTTACCCATTAAAATAGAACATACCCTGAAAATGGACACACACAGACTATGCTGCAACCCAATCATATATAACCATTATGCTGTCATACATTTAGGCTTTCATTTGTAAGTCCTACATAAGCCATAAATTATCAGTCTTTATCAGTTATTGTTTCAAATATGCTTGGCTATCCTGAAAACATATATAAATGGTCTTTCCATGAAAACCTCAAAAATTAAGTAAAAGAAAAATAGTGTTGAGCTTAGAAACCAGTGGGGTTTTTGGTTTGTTTGTTTGTTGGCAGAATTGGGGATTGAACTCAGGCTCTCGTGCTTGCCAGGGAAGCGCTTACTGAGCCATCTCCCCAGCCAGAAACCAGTGTTTTTAATTGAAGCAGCCATATGTGCTTTAACTGGTGCCTTGCTTTTTACTCCTTGTTGCTGAGACAAATACCCGACACTCAAAATGAAAGAAGGAAAGGTTTATTTAGCTCACAGTTTGTGGAGGTTTCAGTTCATACTCCCAACACAAACAACAGCAGTTGATGGTTGTAGAAAACAATGAGCAGAGGAAGAACAGCAGCTGCAGTGTCCATCAAGCCTCTCTCTTCCTTCTACACTGACTGCCAAGACTGATGCTCCATGGCAAAGATCAGAGCTCCTCCCAACTGGCCTGGCTGTTAAGACCAAGTCCCTCTGAAGACTGGGATTTCTGAAGGAAGCGGGGGCAGGGCGGCCAGCGGGAGCTTTCCACACCTCCTTCATATGCACTCTTTGTGCTGAGTCATTCTAGGGCAGCCTGTCACACCCTAGGGTGGAACCATTTGCCCCCCAGGGCCTGCCCAACCGTGCCCCAGCACAGGCCCTCCATAGCCCGAACTTTGTGGAGCAGATCAGCCAAGTTGACACAATGTATCTACCACTACAACTGGTTATTAACACATTAAATAGACAAATACACACTGCACAATTACATTTAAATTTGAGTCTACTCTCAGATGTGTTTGGCCAAGTTGAACTAAAATAACCCCTTTTATGATTTTCAGGTTTGTAATTATAAATAGTTGGAACTTTTTATAGCTCATTTAACCAAGAGCTCATGTAATAAGCAGAAAGAAAAAGTCCTTCTAGCCTATGAAAACAAGACTTTTTAAGGTAGACCCAAGGCTGAAGGCCTCTCTTACTGAAACAACCCACTGTACAGGCCTGCCATTGTTGTTTTTGTAGCCACAGTTGGTTGGTAGCCGCATATGATTGCCAAAACTGTTCTGCCAGCCACGCCACTATTCCCCCACAGGGGCAGACTGGTAAAGGTCCAGGGAGGAGCAGGCCAGGTTTGGAGGGAGGAAGAAACTAAGTGACCCTCTTGAGAGGTAAATATGTACTTTAAGAGGAAAAGAAACTGAGAGAAGTGTCCCTGTCCATTCTTTGTGCCCAGCCAAAGGGATCCCTTAGACTTAAGCCATCGGCACCAGCAGTGGTGAACTGGAGGCACGAGGAATTTCCCCAAGTTGGAATAGCTGCTGCTAGTATGCACCTTGGCCCCCTTTCTTGTGATCTTGTGACCCCTTGGGCTGTATGTAGCTGCAGGCCTTCGTTTCTCAGAACCTTACTTAGCACATCTCATAATGATGGCCAGCCTAGCAAATGGTCTGGAGATAAATGACAGAGACACAGGCCTCTGGGGATTGAGGCTGTGGCTGTCCCTCAATACCTGTTTCTATTTAAAGCTGTCATTAAACTCATAAGGCTCCCCAGGAATGTCTTTTCTATCAGTGAATTTATGACCCAGTCTGTGGTCCTGTGCTATCAACACCAGCCAGCATCTTTCTTAAATTAATAGGAAAATGAAAGGAATTAACTTCCAGTTCCGCCTAAGCAGTTAAACAAGGAAATAAATTTGGACTTAAACTTTTACGTTTACTCTTCAAGAGTTTAAGTCGAGACCACTTTTAGAAAATAGCCCAGGGTTAAGTGAAGGTCAGTTTCGCTCTGGAAGGGTCCCAAGGAAGGAGAAATTCACCATTATGGAACTTGGTCCTAGAATCCAGCAGCCACAGAGAAATTCCTTGGACAAAACACTTGTGCTAAATTACATCCTTTCTCAGGCACAAAGCAGTAAAGGAGGGAAAAGGAAGAACTGCATCCTAACCATCTCAAGGATGAAAAGACAACCAAGACCAAAAGCTTGCCCAGGGTGGGCCTCCAGTCCCGAGCACAACAAGAGTACACTGACCTCAACTTCATTGCCACGCAGGAAACCAAAGATCAAAGAACCTGAGTTTCACTCTTGCTGGAACTAATGTACATTGATACAGAAAAAATGGAATTTTTACCTTTATGTAACTCATACCATAAGTATTGATTCACCATAGTGCATAGCTCCAAATAGCAAAGTCAACGCTGTAATATATTTTTATGTTTTGGGGTTTTGTTTTGTTTTTTTGGAGGAACCGGGGATTGAACTCAGGCCCTTGCACTTGCTAGGCAAGCACTTATTCTACTGAGCCATCTCCCTGGCCCTAAAGCTGTAATACATTTTAAAGATTATATTTTATTCAGAATTCTAAAGAAATAGAACCAATAGACATTAGGTAGGTAGGTATGTAGATGAGATATATTGTGGTAAGTGACATGAGATTGCTGTTATGACATGTGACAGGCTCTCTGCAAGTTGGAGAACCAGGGAAGCCTATGTCTCAGTCTCATTCTGAAGGCCTAAGAACCTGCAAGAGGTTCTTACCTACCAGGTACAAAGCCCAAAAGCTGGAGTTCTAGAACACTTCTAGAAGGCAGAGAGAATGTATCTTTCCTCTGTTGTTTTGTTCTCTGGGTTACCAGTCAACTAAATGATGTTAGTCCGTTCTTACATTGGGTAGAGGGTATTTTCTTTCTTTCTTTTTTTTTGAAGGAAGGAAAAGTTTATTTAGCACACAGTCACTAGAGGGTTCCGTCCATACTCCGCTGGCTCCAAGGCAAATGACAGCAGCTCAGGGCAGCAGAAAGCAGTGAGGAGCAGAGGGGGAGCCGCAGCTGCGGCGTCCACCCAGCCTCTGTCCTCCTTCTGTGGTGACTGCAAAGCCCAGTGCTCCGTTGAGAAGACCGGTGCTCCCCCAAAGTGTAGAGTCCATTGATTGACTCATTGATTGATTTTTGGTACTAAGAATCAACTCGGGACCTTGCTGTGGCAGGCAGGTACTTCTGCCACCAAGGTACATACCTGGTCCCTCAATCCATTGATTTAAATGCCAATCTCTTAATAAAAAAAAAAAAAAAACCTCTCATGACCATACCCAGAAACAATACTTTTTTTAAAACCCAGAAATCGATCTCAGGGCCTTGTGCTTGTGAATCATGCTAAAACAAAACAAAACAAAACAGAAATAAAATAAATGTAGCATATATAAAACAGAAATAAAAGGCCCAGCCTGCAAAAATAAATATGTTCCATTAAAGAAACCTAAATATGAGGACATCACAGTCTTCCCTACTGCCAGCCAAGCTCAATGACAAGGTATAAGCAGCCAGCACACACCAGGTGCCAGCACTTGGTTACCTAGATGGATCAATCCCATATCCAGTCAGCCTAATGCAGGGAGCTGTGAAACAAAAGCAGCCTCTTGCTCCTTCCAAAGATGCTCAGAAACCTTCTAGACTTAGATGCATTGAGTTTGTATCCCCTGAAGAAGGAAAGGTTTACTGGGGAGTAGGAGTAGCTCCTGAGAGACCGGAGGGGTCCCAGAACTGACTTTCACTGGGGCCTTTTGTTGGGTATTTATACAGCAAAGTCACAATGTAGGTATAGAGTCCACACGATACGCAGTAAGATCGCAAGTGTAGGTGTTAGCTAATACTGATTCAGGAGGAGCAGGGCACATAGCAAGGGCATATGGGTGACGTCATTGATTACTTTATTTGTAACTTCTGAAAGAACTGTTTTAGAGAAGGGATGGGCCCCAGGTGACCCAAGGATATCTGGACTGGTAGTACCAATTAGAATATAATCTCAAATTTCCATGCGGGCTTCAGGGAAGTCAGTTGCGCCTCCAGCCACAATGTGTCCCTTCTCTACTTCTTCAGAGCTCAGTCCCTCTCTGGCTATACATTTCTAAGTAGCTGCTTAGAACACTGAGAGGACAAAAGAGGGGCACCTCACACAGCTCAGGCCCAGGACAGACTCTTGCAGCATCCTCCACTCTTGAGATTCACAGAGCTCAGGAACCAAGTGAGGTACTGGTAGATAGGAATGAAGTGGCCCAGCCCTGCACCCCAGCTGTTGATGCAAACCTGCCTACTGTGAGAGGAGACCAAGAGCAGGGAGGGAGCTTCCGCTGCTGGAGAGCTGGAATTTGCCTACTGTAGGAACAGTGGTGGTGATCACCCATCTGATATTCTCCAGGGAATTTTAATGCACTGAAATTTGGACCCAGCTAAACAGCACTCCTCACCCTGGATCTGCTATGTTGACTGACATTGCTGGCCTGAGAGGCAAGGATGAGCTGGAAGCCAAAGTTCTGGGGAGAGGAGCCAGGCTGCTCTGTGCTGAGGAGGAAGAGGGGAGTGGGCTGCAGTGGGGGTGCAGGCAGGAAGTGGAGGCCCGTGGTTTCTATCCCTGCTGACTCCAGGGACAGGGTACTTGTAGGGTATAGACTCCCCATGCACCCCAGTGTGTGGCTGGGGACTAGTCGGGACAAAGCAGCTTTCACACCAACCTTGACCTTAGAATGAAAGTGACGTTGTGGGGGCAGAGATTGCACCAGGGCAGGTTCCTCTTGCTGCCTAGGTTCCTCCAGCAAGGTGTGAGCTGCTCTGTCCGAGTCTCATCCTTTGTGTCGTTATGCATCCATGGAGCTTGCTTGGAAGCTTGCAGTGCTTGGCCTGGGCCTGAGCTCTGCTTCCTCGGGCTCCGCTGCAGTCCCAGCCACTGCTCCCCTCCACTGCCCCTGTCCTGTGTGGGGATAGGTGGGCAATGTGTGCCTTGCCTTGCCTCTGTGCTCTTGGGCTCCCAGCAGGGGCCCACTCCTGGGGCCACAAAGTCTTTTTCCATTACCTGTTCCAGTAGTGCCCTACTAAGGACCACTGTGAGTCACCAAGAATTGGGAGTTTTTGTGTGCCTTTTCTAAAGCTGCAAAGAAACTTCCTCGAAGAGCACAATGCTCTCCTGAGATACGAGTTGTCTTGCTAGAGGCTGGACCATTGCCTCAGCCCAGGTCAGCGCACGCAGGTGTGCAGAGAACAGCAGAACAGTAATTCTGAAAGTAGCATTATTTATCTTGCTTTTGGTCCTTTGGTTGTGCTTCACATTTTAAGGAGTGCTACATGTACCTGGCATGGTGGCGCAGGCCTGTAACATCACCACTCAGGAGGCTGAGCTGGGAGGATCACTGCAGGCTCCAGGCCAGCCTGGGCTACATCGTAAGTTCAAGGCCAACCTGAACTACATAGCACCCTTTATCAAAAAACCAACTTAATAATAATACATTAAAAAATTATGTGGTATGTATTTGTAATGTTTTAGGGCCTGAAGCCGGTAATAGTGTGTGAGAACTGCAGTGCTAGCCAGGCGTGGTGCCACACATCAGTCTCCCCGGCCTGGGGAGCTAAGGCAAGAGGAGTTTGAGACAGGCTCACTTACAGTGAGATCAGGGATAATCTCACTTTTTACACAGTTGTGGCCTCAACTGTGTAATAAGACCCATCTCAAATAACTAAAAAAAAAAAAAAAACCCAATACACTGCAGTGCTTCCTAAGACCCATTTCACTCAATGTGACTTGGAAACTAAATCCTTAAGGAGCAAGTTTCTAGTGGGTGGGTTTTAAGCTGACATGGTTTCCTTTTTTTTAAAAAAAAAAAAAAGTCTCAATCCCCCCCCTCAAAAAAAAATATTGTACAAGATTAAAAAAATGAGCCCCAGATCACTCTCCTGGTTTGGCACCAGTCTCCCAAACCTCCCTGGAAGCCCTCATCTGCCTGGGGCCACGCTGACAGATACTGTGGCTGGAAGCCACCAGGTTTGCAATTTGTCTGTGCTTTGAAGCTTAGGTCAAAATAAAAAAAGCATCCATAAAGCTATGGAAATGATATAATAAATACCTAGGTAAAAAAAACACAGTTTGGTTAAACTTAAACATCTTACCATACTGAGTTTTTAAAACATTCCAGATAAGCATAAGGCACTCTTTTCCTTTGTGATCTTGTTTTATGTCCATTTCTCTATAAACAGTTTGAACTTTTATTTCATGTAGGTTTTAATACTGTTTCGTATTAATATATCGCTTTATCTCAGAAGCCAAAATAATTTAATCCCACTGAACTGTGACTTCTAAATGGTTAAGATAGTACATTCATATGTACTTTACCAAGAAAACAAAAACTCAGGAAAAAGAACCAACGTGATTAGATACTGCGCTTCTAGAAAACAGGGAGCCTTGCTGCTCCCATTTGGTTTGTAGGCTTGTGGCGAGGAGGGCATCCTTCTCCCCGCTGCAGATCTGAGCTGTGATATTTGCAGTGTTTATCTGGGGAGGATGGAGGCACCAAGGAGAATTTGGGGAGGATAGAGGCAGAGTGCAGTTGTTATGCCCTGTTTATACATTCATTCCCATTTGACACTGCAAGGGAAAATTGCTCTTTTTGCAACTGCCTCACTCTTAGCTGCTTTCTGGGCCTGTGACTGCTTCCTTGACCTCTGTAACCACAAGGGCCTGTGTGCACAGCAGGGTGTATCTCACTGTAGCAGGCTCTTACTAACCTAGTCTTGTAACTGATGACATCACCTGCTAAGGAACCAAAGACAGCCAAGCCTTCTGCTTTTATAACTGCCATGTACAGATCTTCTCTAAAAGCTGGCTGACCAACCTGGCCACCTGGCTTTTCTGGGAGCCTCTCCCCACTGTCCACTGGTGTAAATAAAGCTACTTTCTGCCTCCAGAGTCCTTGCGTCACTCCTCTGCTGGATGCAGTTTGCCACAACAGCACAGCCTTAGGGTGGCTTGTGTCATTAACTTAAGGGAGAGGTGAATTAGTGTTGTGGTAAACTCAGAGTAGAGTATTGTCAAGCCTCTACCACTGTCACACTCTGCTGCATCCTTTGCTGTGTTTGATCATTTAATTTGATGCCTTGCTGAGTTGGTATGGCCATTTGATTCTGGGGAATGAAGCTCCCATCCTGCCAGGAGTCCAAAACACTGAGTTTGTGTTCTCCAAAATGGAAGAATAAATTCTAGGAGCAGTGGAGGTTAAGAGTTGGATTTGTTGAAAGAAAGCGAGGTTCTGTCTGAGAGGGACAGAAGGAGGCTAGAAAATGGATTACCTGCCAACCTTGCTTCTCAAGGATGTTTTATTAAGCAAAGCCATGAGGTGAAGTGGCTTAAGATGCAAATTAATCAAGATTACAAGTATAGTCACTTAGGTAGTAATTGGTCCAGTGGAAAATCATTGAATGGGTGTGAGGTGGGACAAAACTTTGGTGAACCAGTAATATTACAAGTATATTCACTAAGGTAATACTGATTAAGTGGGGATCAAATAGGGAAACAAATCATGGTGGCAAGCAGACATGAGCAGACGAGGACTTCCCTGGAAGAGGTGGGATAAGGAGGTTTGGTCTCCCCAATGTGACTGGTGCCTACGTAGAATATCAGTCACTGCTCTTGGTTCCTAGGGGAACTCTGTGGTTGAGTGGTTCCCTTTTTCTTGAATCCTGGCCTTCAGTGATTGCGCTTCTAGCCACAGCTGTGTCTGCCTTGACCTCTATAGAGGGCCCAGCCCTGTCTGTCTAACTTTTCTACCTCACATAACTGTCTCTAATACATTCAAGTGTAAAGGTATATATATACTTCACCAACCCAGAGGTGTCTGTAGCCTGCTGGTCCTGCAGAACTGACCCCAGCTGGTTTGTTCTGTGTTTTGGTTGGTGTGATTGTAGAGGCAGTTTTAAATGTAAAAGAAATCTTAAAATTTAAGCTTCTAACTGTACAAGGATGCAACTGGGAAACACATCCTGTTAGAAAATTATACAACTTAAACCTTAACATTCCAGTGCCAGCCACAAGATAAGTGCACCTTGACCAGGGCTACATCTTGTTACTTTGCTTGCTGTCAGGTTTTCCAGAGACTTAGCACCTCAAGGACTCCTTGGCTCAGCCTCAGACAGTGATTATTCTCCCTGCTCATTATAACCTAGACCTCCTTGTTATATGATAGTAGCCCTAATTAGCTTGCATAGGATCAATTCTGTCTAGGAGTGTGTGATAAGACATGTGTTACCAACTGTAGACTATCTTGTTACCTGTGTTTTGTATTTTCTTCTGACAACTTACATAAGTGATTGCAAAACCCTAAAACAGGGCTAATGATTTGGAGCCAAGATTCTCATCAACTCACTAGTGAAATAAAGCTGAATATGCCTTCCGAAGTTCGAAGTCTGCCATCTGGCCCCATCCCAAGTTCTATAGCATGTTTACTGAGCAAGACCAGCAGATAAGGGCTCTAGGTCCCTCCCTCTACCACCTACTGCTTTTCTTTTTCTTTTCTTTTTCTTTTTTTTTGACAGAACCAGGGATTGAACTCATGCCCTTGCGCTTGCCAGGGAAGTGCTTATTCCACTGCTGCCATGCAACTAACTCACAAAGTTCTGTGCATGTGCACACATGCACACACACACATACACACAAACATATCACATGCACTCAGTGGCAAGCAGAGACATCAATGCCATGTGGCATTGCTGTGTGAACTGCAGAACTGTGGTGTCAGCACGGTCATCTGCTTACCACCTGTGGCTCCTAAAGTGAAGGAGTTCAGTCAGAGCCTCTGTTCTTCAGTCGCGTGCCAGACCCTGCGCTGGTGGGTGCCTTAGCATGCAGGCAGGTGAAACATTCCCAATGCTGGGACACTTGGGTTAGCTGGAGCTCGCAGGCCCTGGCTGTGCCCTTCAGTGTGTGCAGCACTGTCCCAACCCAGGGAGGTGGTGTTAAAAGAAGACTGGATGATACTCTGCCATCAGGCTTTGGTGACTAACCGGGAACAAACTTCAGCATTTGTTACTGCATTAGAAGGTTGGTCAAGCTGGGTCTGTTCTTTCTTGAACTTGGATGGTCAGTTAAATCTAGCATACATCCTAGAATATCTCCCTCATGCCCATGAGAATGCTAGGTCAGAGACAGAAGTCAGGAGTTGGCTTGTTTGCTAAAGTGTCAAGGCCGTCCTTGTACTACCAGGGTCCAGGCCTTCTCTCACAGGCCCTGTGAGCCCACTCATATCTGTTCCTGTGGAAGAGGAAGGCAGGGTAGCTGTTCCACGCTCCCCTGTAGTCCTGTCACGAGAATTCCTTTGGGGATGCTAACTTTGTAGCATGCATGCATGCGCGTGTGCACAGACAGCTAATAGTCTGCATTCCCCCAGGAATAAAAGCTGTGGCTTCGTCTTGTTCTTATCTGCAAGAAGCTTCTATGAAGAGATGCCAGAACCTCACGGATGAAGGTGTCCTCGCTCTTGCGCTCAACTGCCGGCTGCTCAGAATCATTGACTTAGGAGGCTGCCTCAGTATTACTGACGTGTCCTTGTGCGCCTTAGGAGAGCACTGCTCGCTTTTGAAGTGCGTGGACTTTTCAGCTACTCAGGTAAAAACTGACATACCCAAAGTGGCAAGATAACGTGTGGCTGCATGTGTTGCCAGGACCAGTCAGAACAGTGTTATTCCTGTTGTGAAGTTGTTGGCCATTTCATGTTTTGGGTGGCTGATAACTGGGATACAATTTCTATATTCCCCTTAATTATTTTAAATAGCATGGGTGGGAAGTATGTATGAGGAAACTCATGTCTGCTGAATAGAAGGCAGTTAATCTTCATAATTTACCTTTTAGAAAATTCGGCCTTTTTCATCTCTGCTCATAGGCTTTCTTTTCCCGTTGTACAGGTGTCTGATAGTGGAGTGGTTGCGCTTGTTAGTGGACCATGTGCCAAGAAATTAGAGGTAACTTAAATGTGTGTAATAGTAATGGTAACTAAATTTGATGTTATCCTCAGAAATTGTTTTTAAGACACAGTAGACCAGTGTCTCATCCATCAGGTACTGCATGGGCACTTCTTTGGCTATAACCTCTCTATTCCCAGAGGAAATAAAAATTCGTAAACTGAAAAGATAAAGTCACATGAAAATTCAAGTAAAGATCTTACCTCCCGAAGTCTTAGCATCTCATAGAGTCACGGAGTCACGTCATACATCTCCTGATGAGGAGATGCCTGTGAGCCGGTTGTTGCCATTCAGCCACGTCACTCAGGAGCTTGTGCCCAACTGACCCTGCCTCCGTGTCAGCGAAGCCTCTCATCACCCTGTTCTGACAGCCGTGTTGTCCTGCCACATAGAAAGGGCCTGGGCTGCTGCACAGCCTTCTGTCCAGAGCAACTTGTGCATGTTCCTGTCCCTGGACTGCTTGCCTGCTTTCTCGTTGCTGCGTTCATGCAGCATGATATCTCTGAGGTTCACGCGTGGTGCTGCACGAGAGGACACCACGCTCCTTGTTGCTGAGTGGTAGTCTGTCATGTGGCTCTGCCATGATTTGTTATGGACTGAGCATTTGGTTCTTTCAGCTTTCCACTTTTATAAATACTGCTATGAACATTTATGGCCATGTCTTTGTTTAGGGACGTTTTCATTTTTCTTGGCTAAGTACCTGGGGGTGAAGTTGCCAAGTGTGGGCCACCGCACATCAGCTCTGTGAGATACAACAGTACTGTCTTCCCCAAGGGCCTAGCTAAGGTATTGGAGATTTCTGTCCACCTTATGAGAGGCAGCTTCATTTCTTCAGGCTTAAGTTGTTCCTTTCTTCATAGTTTTCCTTGTTTTGTTTTTCTTTTTTATGAAAAAATAAAATAAAACTTCATAACAAAAAATAAGAGAATAATTGTTAATCCACTGTGTATTTGTTTTGTTTTTTCCAAGTAAACAGTTGGGAGTTGTCTCCCCACTTTTGCATACTATTGTTGTTGATCAGTTTTCTTCCTTTGGTTTTCTTTCATAAATAGGAGATTCACATGGGGCACTGCATTCACCTGACTGATGATGCTGTGGAGGCCATTGTCACCTGCTGTCCTCAGATCCGGATTCTACTCTTCCATGAGTGCCCACTGATAACAGGTCAGTCTGGTGGGATGTTTATTTAACTCCTGGCTCCACCCTTCTAGCACTCGTTTCCTCACTCACAGTGCGGCCATGGCAGCGTACCTCTTCCATGGCCTCCTCACAATGGGCAGTAAGACAGTGTCACTAGTGGTGCTAGCAGTGATGGTAAATTCACTGTGCCATTTCCTGCGTGACTGTGACCATGGCACTGCCTGAGATCCCTTCTGTAGACAACCTAGAACCTTCCCTTTGGAATATTACCTCAAACATTTTAAATTCAAAACAGCTTGGACTTGAGCTGAAGTGGCTCTTCCTGAAGAAACATAATGCTGCCAGAGCCTCTGGCCTGTAGAGATTGAAGCCACGATGCCACATCCTGCCACAGAAACTTCACCTTTCCCTAGACCTCCTGCTAGTCTTTGTTTCTCATCTAGACCAGGAGTGGGATTATAATACCAGTTGTGCACATTTTCAAAAAGAAATATCTGAGGACCTAATTTAAAACCCTGTCTACCAAAAGGGTTAGGAAGGCCTGAGCTTGGGGCTGTGAAGCCAGGATTTGCAGCAAGTGTTTTCAGTGGTATTGAGAGCCCCATGACTGGCACCCTGAGAGCTGTCAGCTGACCTCTGACCGCACGGTGGGCATGGTCACCACCCAAACAGCGAAGCTAAAGTCTGGCTGCACTGTGAGAATCGGCTTGAGCTCCCAGACCGTGAGGGTGTGTGAGTGATTCCCATGGACCAGACAGCCTGGGGGAGCGAGGTGGGCTAACCAGAGAGTGTGTATGTCCTCTCTAAAAATGGGGAAGTCACCAGACTTGGCGACTGCACTTGTAATTTCTGTTCTTGGAAGGGTGAAACGGGATGATAGAAAGTTCTGGCCAGCCTGGGCAATTTAGTGAGACTGTTTCAAAATTAAATAAGTACAGGACTGGGATGTAGCTCAGCACTTCCTGAGTTCAGTCTTCAATAGCAAAAATAACAAAAAACAGTAAAATTTGGCATTTTCTAGAAGGAATGATTCAAAACTTAAGCTATTAACAAAACTCCCACCCAAGAACAAGAAAATGTTTTTTCAATGAACAGTTTTGGAGGGAGAATGGAGAACAAAAATAAACTGTTATTAATTTGTGCCTTAAAATCCATGCTTGTTCAACATAAAAAAAACTAGAGTGGCATTTTAGGAAAATGTGATAATATATTTAGGAATATTTTTAGGAATATATAAAACACTACCGTAAATATAATATTAATGTATCTCAATCAAAAAGGACAGTCCCCTCTGTTATGGGTCATAGCTAGATGTCCCCCCAAGCCTAATGTGCTTGAGGGTGGGGATTTGGGGAGAGAGTGGGTGATGGGTGTGACAGTGGGTTTGTCCACTTGTTCTGGCTCACTGCAGGAAGCTCTCTCAGAGGCTGAGAATGGATACAAACAAGCTTTAGTTTTTTCTGGTGGATGGCCCCCAACTACAGCTAGTCAGAAGTGCCAGCCCCCAGAGAGCTTCTGCACTGAGTTTTTATACTGTTTTGTTTTGTTTGGTATTGAGAATCAAACCTAGGACCTTGCAGTTCCCAGGCAGGTACTTGTGCCACTGAGCTATCTCCCCCAGCTGTACTGAGTTTTGATAATTCTCAAGTAACCATTGTAACCACATTGGTCACTTTGGAATTTTACAAGAATGTCACAAGGTTTACATTGCCCATTATTTTAGGCAGGCAGGATGCAGTTAGATTTTAGTTTACTGCATAGTTTGTCCTGTTTCTTTAGTTAATAACTTGCTCTTTGTGTGTTTCATGGTTAGCTTGAAGGGAGGGTTGAGGAAGGAGTTCATCTGGGCTAAGACAGAGGCCAGAAACAAAGTGGAGTCACGGCAGCCTGTAGTGACAGGCTCAGCACCGTTCTGGGCCTCAGTGACACTGTGCCAGCCATCCAGACACTGGAAGAATGAGGCAGTGGACTGGAAGCACAAGGCCAACCACGCAACTTGGAGACTCACAGCAAAGATTGAAAAGGGCTGGGGAGGCAGCGTAGTATGTGCCCCACATGCACAAAGGCCAGGCTTAGATCCCCGGTGTCACAAAAGAAGACTGCATAATGGAAAAATAAAAAGGTCCAGGGTGTAGCTCAGTGGTCCAACCACCAGTCCAGTACATCAATACCAAAAACCCTATTGTTTTTAAAATTAATTTTTAATTTACTAAATGTAAGTCACATAAATAAAACTTGTTGGGATCTTTCTTGTGGCTTAGGTCTGAAGTGCCAGTTTGCAAAGTCACCAGATTAGGGCTGTGCCAGTGACCTGCTAAGGGAGTGGGTCTGGGAGCAGAGCTGGTCACACTGGCTGGGACCTGGTGGTGACCTCATTTTCCCACTTCCTGCAGCAACTGCTTCCTGCCTACTGTGAGGCAGGCAGCTGTCCTCTGCCCACCCTCCCAGCACATCGCCCCTGCCCACGGCCAGCCTACCACACCAGGCTGCAGCCTCTGAAGCATGCGCTGACATAACCCTGGCCTCCTCCAGGTTCCACGTGGCCCAGTGGCGAGCAGAGTGCCCAGGCAGGCTGACCTGACAACTGCAGTGACAGGTTCTTAGATCCTGGGTCGCCCGTTTGTCAAGTTAGCACAAACCAGCCAAAACAAAAGTATTTTAAGGCCACATAGCTTGCTTCAGAATTCCTTTTTCTTAAAGGGGATTGCTTGCTTTAAAAATCACTCAGGGCCAGGGAGATGGCTTAGTGGAATAAGCGCTTCCCTGGCAAGCGCAAGGGCCTGAGTTCAATCCCCAGTTCCGCCTAAAAAAAAAAAAACTGCTTGATTTTCTTTTGTATTTGTTTCTCAATTCTGCATTACTGTTTCCTCATCATCATATATTCATTTCTTACTAATCCAGTATAAAGAACTACTTTGCCCAGACCACTGTAATAAACACAACACTGTATGTGTCAGCTTCGTGATTTCCTGTGTATCTTACCAAAAAAGGCCCAAGGTACAGTTCCACGGTCCTTTGAACGATTTCCTGTTACCATCTGCACACCAAGTACCTTCCCGGAGCAGCCTCGGTCCCCATCAGGGTCATTGCTGCAGGTCCGTTGTCTCAGCCATAAGGCACAGCAGGTGGACGTGGCCTGCCCCAACCTTCAAAATGCTCCACAGAGTCGAAAGTAAAACCCAGGACACTTGACCCATAGTTCCTTCTCCAGAAGAGTGAGGTCATCCAGTCTTCCCCGTGCAGTGGCTTCACCAGGAAGGGAAAAGATAGGGAGCAACGTGTAGCATCTGTCGTGTATTTTGATCTTGCATATTGATCCTGTGCCCTGCTACAGCCAGCCTTTTAGCACTTCAGAGGCTAGATTTCTATGTGCTGCCAACAAATCCTGCAATCCTTGGACACCAGCGACCTCTCTGTAGCAGTGAACTGGGCGCGTTAAGGTTGAGGTCCTGGGCACTGCTCCCAGGGAAGAAGCTGCGTGAAGAGCCTGGCGTGGTGCTGCCACCTAGCGGCAGGACATGTGAGTTACAAAGCTGCGATGTCTGGTCTCTGGGAAGGAAGGCAGCCCTGCTGCGTGCTGTCCTGACAGACAGCCTGCACAGGAGTGACAGGCGCACGGCTCCTGGCTGATGTTGTGTGGACGGGGTCACAGCTAGAGAGAAGGCCAGCCAAAGGGAAACGGGGAACTGAGTCTGCACCTGCGTCCATTTGAGGCTTCCCTTGACTGCCTGGGTCCTCTGAATTCTCAGGTAAACATTAGAGATATCTGGAGATATTTGGGGAGTATTGCAATCTTCAGTTTACCGGTGGAATCAAAGTATACGGTGAATGTTTAAATTTCTAAAAACTTGTATTCTGCCGTTCTTTTGACTTTCTGAAGCAGTCTGAATGCTTTTTCCTATTTTTAATGTGTGATCAAAAATATGGTGAATGTTGCTGCCCAGTGCCATCCAGTAGAAAGTTGGGCTTGTAAAAACATAACATCGTGTCCTGCTCTGCCTCACTTACTGGGTCTGGCCACAGTCAACTGCTGGCTCTTCCTCACAGTCAAAATGAACCTGAAAGGAAAACACTTTGGATCTGTTGAAAACCTCAAGGCCACCACCACAGCACAGTGAAGACACTCATGAATGAGGACGTGCAGGATTGCTTCAGAAAGCGGCAAGAACACTGCGGTACGTGCGCTCACAGTGAAGAGCAGTCCACGGCAGCATGTCTGTGACTGTAGTAAATTTTTAACTTGAACATACACTGTATTTTTTATCAGGCCCAGTAAGTCTTCTGATCTATGACCAAGGACGTCATGTGCATGTGTGTGATAGGGTTTTAGCCCAGAGCGTTCACAATGAGCTACATCACCAACCATTTTCTGAATATTTTGAGATGCTGGCTTGCTAAGTTTCACAAGCTGTCCTTGAACTTGTGACACTCCTGTCTCAACCTTCTGAATAACTTGGATTATAGTTGTGCATCGCCACACCTAGCACGTGGTTGTCTTTATTTAGATTTTTATTTCTTTTGACAACATTTTATAGTTTTTAAAGTTTTTACTTTTGTTAAATTTGTGTTCTTTTTGATAGTAACATATGCAATTATTGTCTTAATTTCATTTTGGGTTATTTATTGATGTATATAGAAATATATTGGACTATTGCATACTGATATTGTACCTTGCCAGCCTGCTGAAGTTCTTAGTTTTAACTTTTAATGGTTTCCTTGGGAGATTTCATACATAACAGTGGGCATTTACAGGCAAGGATAAGTAGAGAGCAGCCGCAGTCTCGTGCAGGTAGGGCGCATGCTCAGCGGCCCTCCTTAGCTTGTGCTGGTGAGGCCCGTGCTCACAAGGAGGCACCAGGTCTGGTGGGTCCCAGCCTTGTGTGTATACCTGCAGCTCTGGCCAGTCCGACCCCGCCCAACCATGGCTTTGGTTTTGGCGGAGATGCAGAATAATCTAGAAGAGGTAAAGGCGTTGCTGGAACAGGCCCTAGGAAGAGAGTGTGTGATGCCCTGACAGCTGAAAAATCCAAGACTGAAACAGAAACAGTAAGATGCAGCAAAAAGCACAGCAGAAACCAGAACTTCTCGACACTGAAAGCCGGCTGCTGTGGCTGCTCACATCCCAACAGGACAGGTGGTGGAGACCAGTAATCATGGATAGGGTCTGTTGGGTAAGTTGGTGAAACTCTAATGTGACCTTAACTGGAGCTCATCAAATTCCTGCCGAGCATGTGAGGTGCGCTTCACAGAGAGGTCATTTGGTCTCCTGGTAAAGAATCTAAAGGGGAGGAGTTACTCTGTGCTTGTGAACAATTTCTTGAAGCCCATCTCAGTGAAAGGCAGTTCGAAAAAAATCAAGACTGCTATAGAAAGAAAGCAAAAAACACTCTGTGGGAGTACTTAACTCAAGTTGAAAAATCGCAGAGAAAAACAAAAGCCCTCCTGGGATGCCAAAACAGATCCAAGTGGGGGATTAATGAATGTTACCAGGAAAATTTATGAACATGGAGGTGATGACATGAAGCGAGCCGTTAATGAAGCCTGGGTGGAATAGAGAGAACAAGGCAAAGGAATACAGAATTTTGAGACTTTCAGGAACTTTGAGAACTATGATATGGAAATACTGATATTCCCAATAAGGAGTGTTGGTGCGCTGCACATACACATGTGACAGACAGCTACAAAGCCTTTGAGTAATGGCAGTGAGGTCTCCATTGCTTACTGGAGGATTTATGTAAATAAGATATGCATTTCAGGGCTGGATGAAATGTAGGGATTGCTGTTCAATTCCTGGCACCACAGGCTGTGCCAGTCCCACCACAGCATACACTGAGCCAGCCACGAAGACCAGGTGTGGTGGTGCCCGCCTGTAATCTCAGCACTAGAGAGGCTGAAAACAGGAGGATTACTACAAGTCCAAGCTGTGTGGTGAGACAGTGTACCAAATACATTTTCTAAAAAGAATTAAAAAAGATATGCATTTTAAGTACTTCCTCTAAATATGGTTTCATTGGTATCCTGGTCATTTTGTTCATGAAAGGGTTACATGGTATTCTCACTGAAATATAAAAAGCAAGTCTTACTTGGAATACAAGGGTGTATTTTTGTTCAGCCAGGAGGCAGAAAACAAAAGTATATGCTTGCTGTAAGTGGCAGATGTCAGCTCCCGCTAATGGAACAATAAGAGTGAGACTGAATTTTTGTGTAAAATTCAGGTTCGTGCTCATGCTTCACGCTTGCCATTGCAGGGCTGGTGCCCTGCTGCCAGCCTGAGCAGTGCTGGTGGCGGGGTCGCCGGGTACTCATCCTGTCACAGACGCTTCTGTCTAGATTTAAATACACTTGTTTGTGAATGTGAGATTGAAGTAACAGACAAGCATCTTCACATAGTACCAGTTAGCAAGTTCTGCAATGGAAAAAATACCTTCACAATTAATAACCAGGAAATAAAAAAAATAATTTGAAAGTCCATCTGTTCTGTTCAATAAAGTCAAATTTTTATGTAACAAACCAAGTAAGGCTAGTCTTTCTCCTTCTGTCTGGAATCCCTTTGATTGCTTTTTCTTGCCTGTAGCAGAAAATGTAAGACAAGGCTGAGCAGAAGGGTGGGGGTGAAATCCTGTCTTGTCTTCAACTAAGGGTTCAACTCTCACCACTTCCATGTTCGCTGTGGGCTTCTCATGGGCGCCTTCAGCAGGCCAGTTGGCACGTGCTGGGTTTGTCAGGTGGTTTCTCTGCATCTGTGGTTTAGTGCTTTCTTTGATTATGGCAGAGGTGGCAGGCCAAGCAGTGCCCAGCCCAAGTGTGAATGCCCAGAATGTGATGTTGGGCAAGCTGTGGTATATAAAGTTGCAGGTACAATTCAAGTTGTTATTCATGTGTGTGTGGGGGGGGGGTACAGGGTTTAAACCTGGGGTCAGGTAGGTTCTTGTAGTGCACAACTGTAATCCCAGCACCTGGGAGGCTGAGGCAGGAAGATCACCACAAGTTCAAGGTCATCCTGGGCTCAGTGGCAGTCTAAATCAAAGCCTGTCTCAAAAAACCTTTAAAAAAATACATGTGGGCATTGCAACACACACTTGTCATTCCAGCACTCAGGAGGCTGAGGCAGGAAGACCTTAAGTTTGAGTCCAGCCTGGACTGTAAAGTGAATTCAAGGCCAGCCTGACCTACACAGTGAGATCATGCCTCAATATTATTATTAATGATAAATATGCTGTTCTGAGCCACTAAATTGAAGGTATTTGTTACTACAGCAATAGGAAACAGACACAAGAAATTGCATTGAATTTCTTTTTTGTTTTTTGGGTTTTTTTTTTTCTGCATTTAAGGTATTCAGGATTTCACTACATAGATTGAACTCTTACTGATCCTCCTGTTTACAGCCTCCCAAATGCTGGGATTACAGGTGCATGCCACCATGCCTAGTCCCAATCAAGCCCTGGGGGCAGGGCCAGTGTGGCATGCATTGACTTTCAAATGTTAACCCAAGTTTACAATCTTGGGATAAATCCCTGTAGGTTCTGGATTATGATCCTTTCTACAGTTCTGGGCTTGTGTGCTTATGCTTTGTTGACTGTCCTTATTCTATCTGCGTAAGAGCTCCGCATCTGTTGTTTTCTTTGAGAGAGTACTTTTGAATTTAGGGTCAGGATAACACTGGCCTTACCAGATGAGTTGAGAAATGTTCTTTTGTTATCTCAATGTAGCTGCTCCAGGCTTGTCCTGGTGGCTGTTTGTCTTGTGTCTTGGTCCATTTTGTTACTTTCAGCCTATTTGATTTTTTTATTTGCGATCCAGGGAGGCATGCATGAAGTAGGACTGACTCAGGTCTGTCCATGTCAAGTGTGAGCCCCTCCACTGCACCCCTCACTCAGCCTGAAGTCCAGATTTAATCAAGGTTTCCTGGGTAGCAGATTTCCATGGTGACAACCAGTGATATTTTATAAAGGCAGGTTCAGTGAACCTATCATACTAGCTACTTCTTCTAAAAAATGTTAATTTTTCATTAAATTTAATATTTCATTTTTAATTCCCATCTCTGTACACTCTCAACTTCTTGTGTTTGTAATAACTATTAGTATCCTTGCTTAAAATAAAATGTAATAACCATCTATGTTGAGCCCGCTTTCTGTTTCTAGTGGTAGAAGTCCAGCTTTAGGAGGCGCTACAGGAGAGAATTTCCAGGGCGAGGTTAGTGTGTTTGTGCTTACCACTCTGGGTGTCTGTGCGGCTGAGAGGTATACTTGTGAAATAAGAATTTTCAATAACAAAGGCTTCAGAGGCAGTTTTTTTTTTTTTTTTTTTTTTGAGACAGGGTCTCACTGTGCAGTTCAGGCTGGCCTTAAGCTCACTTTGTAGCTCAGGTTGGTCTCGAACTCACAACAATCCTCCTGCCTCAGCCTCCCAAGTGCTGGGATTACAGGTGTGCGCCACCACACCCGGCTCAGAGGCAGTTTTTAATCCTTAAATACAGCAGACATTTTGGTAGTTACTGGAAAACAAGTCCATAGCATGAGGAAGTGTGAGATGTCTTTTGTAGATTCCAGTCTGCATGTTTAAAGATACGTCACAATGACATCAAAATTTTTAAGAACAGGAAAATTCACACTTCTAAACATTTCCTTGTTTCCATTTAGAGTAGCAGTAGGCAGCATGATTCCTATAACTTGCTTGGCAAGTAACTTCAGTTGCCACACTGATTCATACTTAGTAACTTGCAAACCATTAAAAAGGTGTGTGTGTGTGTGTGTAGCCGGCTCAGCCCACCCTGAGAGTGGGGCTGATGTTGGATGTGGTGTCAGGGATCAAACCCTAAGCAGGTACTTAAACCACTGAGCTATCTCGTTGGTCCCCACAAAAGGTGTCCTGTGGCTATGGCAATGGCTGTGGACTGTACTTTCAAGGAGTCAAATCGTCTCTGAAGCGCCCCAGTGTATCCTGTAAATCTCCCAGGAAAGGACCACAGCACCTGGACCTGCAGCTAAAACAGCGAGCACTGCCAGAACTGGGAGGGACCAAGGTCTTGCCACCTGGGAGAGGAGAGAAGTGCGTCATGGCGACATGGCTAGCCTGCAGGCATCAGGGGACAGCGTGGCACCCTTTCCTGTCACCTTTCCATTTGAGTTAGCAAAGTTCCTTCCAGCCAGAACCAGTCTTTTCTTTTATTTTTCCACTATTATAGTTATTTTTAATTTATTTATTTGTATTTTAACTTGGAAAGTGAAAAATAGAAGCAAAAACAAAGAGAACAAATGATATAAACAGGGTAACATACAATGATACATATGTTACAGATTTTCACAACATGGATGGCTAATTTTATATACATATAAATATAAATTTTATATTTATTTAAAAATATACATATATATACACATACATATATATATATATATATATATATATATATATATATATATATA
>PVKA01030430.1:0-27314 GCA_004027165.1 Ctenomys sociabilis
ATCAGAGTAAAAACAAAAATTGTAAGCATTAACTGGTCCTTTCTCTCTCTCTTTTTATATTCATAGAATTAGAATTCTCAAAGTAGAAAGGAGTAGGCAATAATATTTAAAGATTTAAAATTTTTGCATTTAGTTCAACTTATAATATCACATTTCCAAGAAAAATGAACCTTTTGCACAAGAAATTTAAATAAAATCATACCAAGATACACAAAAATGAAATTGTCCAAAACTTATTATAAAGAAAAAATGATTAAAGAATATACATAAAAATATTAGTTATGGAAGAACAAAATTAAATAGCATCTTATTCCACATTAGAAAGAAAAAAATAGGACCAAGTGTGTAAGAAACTAGACTGATTAAAGGATTGAAAGGAAAAAAAGATCTATCCTCTTTGAATTTTATACTTAGCAAACATACCTTTGCAAACTAAAAGTAAAATATTTTCTAGTTATTCAAACTTGAAATAATTTAATACCTCCAAACAGCATATAGGAAATACAAAGAGCGTAATTCAAAAGGCATGAGAAGCTGCAGTATGCTCCTGGATGAACAATGAAGAGCTCTCAAAGTGATAGCTATGCAGGACTATAGAAAATATATTAGATGAACCCTTATTTAAAAGGTCATTGAAGAGGCGTCGGCTGGGTTGTCCCCCGAGGCTACTTGAATCAGAGAGCTCGGGGGTGCCCTTCATCCAAAGGTTCCCCTCTGCGTCCCGCTAGCCCCTCCTTGGAAGAAATGGCTTCTCTTGAGGAGGACGCTTGCAGCCTTAAGGTTGATTCCACAGATAGTTCTCATAATGCCATCAACTCTGAGTTTGCAGATGAAGCTGAGGATCAGAATGATGTGACAGATCCGGACAAGGTCCAGAAGAGGAAAAAGGACAGGCTTCGAGATCAGGACTCCACTGTCATTTATCTGAAGGCCATCCAGGGTATCTTGGGAACATCAATGCCCAAAAGAAAGGGAGAGGCTACTGTCCCCACGGTGAAGCCATCTGGGAGAGCATCCCAGCCGAGAAGGGCCAGCCCACAATGTCGCCACCACCGCTCCTCGGAAGGAGAGAGCGCCATCCCCGCAGGTCAGGGTGGAAGAGGAAAGGCCTGTGCCAGACAAGGGTGTCTGCGACAGCAGAGTGGTTATAGACCCTCAGGAGAAAACCATTGCGGAGCAACTTGGGGGCCAAAGAACAGGCATCGGCAAGCCTGCTCCGCCCCTAGAGTTTGTGGATGAGTCTGACTCTCACCTAGAAATCCAAAAGCTTAAAGACAGCGAGGTGGTGCTGGAGCACCCCTCTTCTGGAAGTGACTGGTCTGATGTGGATGAGGTCTCCGCAGTCAGATTCTCTCAGGAAGAGCCTGTCTTGCTAAAATACTCAGCAGTTCCAAAGCCTTCTTCCTTCTCCACTGACTATGTCATGTACCCTCCTCATTTGTATAGTAGTCCTTGGTGTGACTATGCCAGCTACTGGAGCAGCAGCCCCAAACCCCAAGCTACGGCTCTGTGTGCAACAGCAACCATGACACAGCACACACTGGGAAGAGCAGCCGTAGCCTGTCATGTGACTATGCCCCAGCCCAACAGTGGGTGCCCAGAACCCTCCAGAGACCCGAAGGCTTCAGAGGAAGGCAGATCCAAGAATTCCCGCTCATTTAATTTCTCCAGAAGTTCCAGCGGAGAAGAGACGAAGGAGAAAAGAACATTCCGAGAGGAGACACCACCTCGTTCTAACGGAGGACAGGTGGCCAGGAACATACCTACCTTCCTGCCGAGGAGTCACTGGGAGGCAAGCCTGGAGGGGGCTTCAGTGATACCCATTGCCACTTGGACGTGCTCTACTCTAAGCTGTCTTTCAAAGGGACCATCACAAAGTTCAGGAGAATGCATAGCAGCTCTTTCCCTAAGGAGTTTCAGGGCTGCATCTCAGACTTCTGTGATCCTCGGACACTGACAGATTGCCTGTGGGAGGAGCTATTGAAAGAGGATCAGGTTTGGGGGGCCTTTGGCTGTCACCCTCATTTTGCATGGTACTGTAGTGAGAGTCAAGAATGAAATCTTTTGCAAGCCTTAAGGCATCCCAAGGCTGTGGCCTTTGGGGAAATGGGCCTGGATTACTCTTACAAGTGCACTATGCCTATTCCAGAGCAATGCAAGGTATTTGAGAGGCAGCTGCAGTTGGCCGTGTCTCTGAAGAAGCCTCAGGTTATTCACTGCCGAGAAGCTGACGAGGATCTGTTGCGCATTATGAAGAAGTGTGTGCCCTTTGACTACAAAATCCACAGGCACTGCTTCACTGGCAGTAACCCAGTCATGGAGCCCCTGTTGAAGTACTTCCCCAACATGTCTGTGGGCTTCACTGCAGTGCTGGCATACTCTTCTGTCTGGGAGGCCCAGGATGCTCTGAAACAGATCCCCGTGGAGAGAATCACTGTGGAGACTGATGCTCCCTACTTTCTCCCGTGCCAGGTTCCCAAAAGCCTTTGCCAGTATGCCCACCCTGGCCTGGCCTTGCACACGGTTCGAGAGATTGCCAGAGTCAAAGAGGAACTGCTTCCCGTACCTTGGCTGCTCTGCGTGAGAACACCAGTCGCCTCTATAAGCCAGAAGACAAAGTAGGAGCCCTGGAAAAGGTCAAGCCATTCGCATGATGTTCTTGTTAGACATCAGGCCGAGTGTGTCTTTGGCTGTATTTTCTTAATATACAGGATATAGTTGAACATGAAGCCTGATTGTCTTGTGTGAACTTGGCTTGGAACCTTCTTCCTTTTTTTTCCCCCCAACCTGTAGGATGACCAGCAGCCTGATGAAACATAGGCTGGGTCTGACCTTTGCCTGTCTCAAGTCAAGGATGTGACTCCAAGAGTCAGTGGATAGAGAAAACCAGGACTGGACTTTATCCTTGGAACTCCATACTCATAAGGCTTCAGCCCCCGGCTGGTGGGTGGGTGGGGCATGGGTGAGGGGTGAGGGGCTGCCCAGAATGGCACCTGGCCTTTGCCTGTTGGTTAGAAAGTTCCAGGGCAGTCCGTGGGTGAATGCCATGCAAGTGTATGAGTCTGCCAGTATGCATCCCTGTTATTTGCAGCTGGTGGTTTTGAGCAGTCTGTGAATAAAGTCAGCTTCCTCATCTGAGCACTGTGGGTGTATAACTCAGATCCTGCTTCCTGGTTTTAGAAACAAACTCTCAAGTGGGGAATTGAGGATGTTTGCTGGAGAGACCACCCCTCCTTCCTTGGCACCTTGCACCTGCTGTTGCTGCCACTGCTGCAGAGTAGAGGTGTGCAGAGAGCACTTGTTGCCGTGGAGTATCCTGGGCAGACGGGCTCTGTGGGATGAGGACTCCACACAGGAGGTGCTGCCTGCTCAGTGAGGCTGCTGGTGTTGTTTTCAGGGTGTTAAATGTGCGGGGTTCAGTGCGCAGCAGAAGTACTTAGTGATTTGTGGTATCGTTTCTGCATTTTTGCGACATTCTCCTGGAAAGCTGGACCAAGACATATCCCTTGGATTAATCCTATGCAATAGACCCTAGTGTGCCCCGCCTGGGTCAGCAGCAGAACTCGTTTCTCACAGCTTCTGGAGCCCAGCTGTGCTGCTTTGCTTTTGCATAACAAGCAGTCCTGGCCCTCTCCAGGGTCTCCCTTGCCTTGTCCTGTTTTTCAGCAGAGCCTGGCCTACAACTCACGCAGCCGTGTCATCTCCACCAGAGCAGTGCTCTGCAGTCTCCCTGCTGTGCCTTGCGACATGGACTTGCAGGCCCGAGAGGTCCTGGAGGTCGAGGAAGTGCAAGGAGACTGCACTTTGGAAAATGATCCTCATCCTAATCTGGAATCCTTTGTATTGTTTCTTGGAGGCTTCTGTTAAAATCGTTATGGGGTTTATAGCTGGGTATGGAGGGGGATCTGAATGTTGTGAGGCAAGGCAGAATGTATATATTTCCTTTCGGGAGTGGCCTAAGAAGTTGGCCTAGATCACTGAATCTCCAGTGGGTCACCTGTGCCTCAGATCTGAGTGTGGGACTCAGGGCTGCTTGAAAGCTGTGGGCGACGCTTAGCAAGCCCGGTGCTCCATTGTCAGCCTCACAAGCCATAGCCGGCCCTCTCCCCTGCCGTGCGCGCTCCTGCCAGCGCTGCCTGTGCGGCCAGCGCGCGCTGTGCTGAAGGATCGTAAGCGACCGCCGCCAGACGTCTCCGGCCCTCTGCGCTCCTGGTGGGGCGGCACAAAGCGCTGTCAGCCTGCTTTACTCTCCAAGACTCGGGGCCGCTGTTTGGATGCAGTCGTGCAGTGGGACCTCGCTAGCTGGGTGTGAGTGTGGGCCTTGTTCACTCTGGATTTTGGGCGGCTGATTTGTCCCTCCAGTGTGGCCAGAATGCCCCTGTGTGTCCCTACCTGTGGCTGCATCCTTCTGACAATAAAGTGACGGCTCCTCCAGCTAAAAAAAAAGGTCATTGAAGATTTCTATGAAACAGTACCAATCTTATGTGAGGTTAAACACATATTTTTTTTTCATGTATATGTGTGTGTATAAAGGATGGGGAAGAAGTAATATTAAAGTCAACAGAAAATGCAAATATACTTTTTAAAGTTTCTAATACTAAGATATCATATGATGTCTTTTAGATAAATTATAATTCAAAGATATAGTATAAATCTTAAAGTTAAGCTTCAGAAAATTATTCAGAAAATTAAATACTAATTAATTAAAAATTAAATGTTTCAAAACAATTGAACTAAGAAAAAGTTTTCATGATAGTAAAGAAGTACTAAGAATAAAACATAAGGTAAATGCCAGAATGACAAATAAATGACCATCACTTCTGACAGTTTGGGGATAGGATATCATACTAAGTTCTAGTGTGTTGTGGACATGGATAATGACCATGACACTTACTCGTGTCCAGGTGTCACTTGTGGGACTGAGCTACAGCTATTTCCTTGAAATCTACCCTGTAGACCCATATGGAATCATGACCCAGAGGGTGCAAGGGGAGTCCATTTGTAGAGTGTGCTGATGGAAATATTTTGCTGCTGTATACAAAAGAATAACTGAAAGACTACTATTGTACACCTCTTATTCTCCTGTATTAATTGTTTGCCCTATTTGATGAGTTCTTTCCATTCTCGTTCATGGGGTGTGATCATTTTGCTCCCTTTCTAGAACATTTAGTAGTCTGTGTAGGCTTGGCTTTGTCATCATGAAATTCTTTAGTTGTTCTCTGTCACGGAAGTATTTTACTTTTCCATTATATTCAAAAGAGAGTTTTGCAGAGTATATCAGTCTGGGTGGGAATTTGCTTTCTTTCAAGACTTGAAGTACTTTGCTCCATGCTCTTCTTGACTTAATGGTTTGCGAAGAGAAATCTGCCATTATCCTGTGGGGTTTTCCTTTAAATGTGATCTGTTTCTTTTCTTTAGTGGCTTTTAGTATATTATTCCTGTGCTGAATTTCTGGGATCTTGATTATTATATGTCTGGGAGTGGTTTTAATTGGGTTGATGCTATTTGGAATTCTATATAATTCAGTTCTCTGAATGTCAGATTTTTACCCCATATTTGGGAAGTTTTCTGCTATTACTTCTGCTCATACTCTTTTTATATCATTTGTATTGATTCCTTCCTTCTCATTGATGCCTATTGTCTCACATTATTCATCTTTGCATCGTCTCGAAGGTGCTGAATTATTTTTTCCTGCATCCTAGTTGTTTTTTTTTCTTTTTTAAAATTTATTTATTTATTTTTATTATATTTGTTTTATTGAAGAACAAATAGCAATGAGATAGTTTCAAATCAAATTAACAGGACAGATCCAATAATTAATACATTGCATATTGTTTTCCTAGTGATTTGTTGTCATACAAGATGCATGCATGATATTCTACTTACAAACACTATTAGGGCAGATGTCTCTAATCAAGAGAATTAAGAGAATGTAGCTGTACACTTGTCTTATTTTTTTAAAGCTGAATTATAGTATAGTTTCAATAATTAGTACTTTCAACCTTGTTATCTTCTTAGTGATTGTCTGTAGTACCAGAAGCTGACATAATATCCTGTCCAACCACTATTAGTGCAAATCTTTCTTCTCATAGAATTATGCAGAAGTATTTCATATTTATCCTAACTGCACTGTTTATACAAACACAGCATGGTTCTTCCTTTGTATCCCCCTTTTTTGTTTAGACCTGTCAAAGGTGGGCACTCCATTGTCATTCAACCATTATAGGTGCCTGAACTCAGTGACACAATTGAACACAGTCTAGCAGTCCACAATAATAGTGAGTTATCTGAAGAAGTTGTTGACTATAGCCATTTACAGCTCAACTTATTATTATGGTCCCATGTTACATACCTCATTTTTATACTTTTCTACTAGATGGTTAAGACTGAGATAAAGCAAGACCTATATAACAAAAAATGTAGCTTTTGTATCTGATGAGGTCAGTCAAGTCCCCTCAGGATCTATCCCGAAACCCTGCACTGTAGTTTGTAGATCTGTTGTCAGTGTCAGTCATATGGATGAGTCACTATCACTGCTTGACCAATATGCTCTCTGGGAAAGCATGAGAGAATGTTTTCTCTCCATGTTACTCTCCTTAGGCACACCCTACATCATTGATCACCCTCCTTTGTACCCCCACAATCTCTCTGATCAGAAAATTTGGGATGGAAGTGACCCAGAATAGAGGCCCGGCATCTGAGTGAGACCACCCAGGGCTGCAGGATCCTGAAGCAACCCAGAATGCAGGCCCAGTATGGAACCCTTCAGCAGAACTCCCTGCAAAGAGGCTAGAGGCAAGACCTACCCAGCTGATTCAGGAGCAGAACATATTGCCAGAGTGACACAAAGGGCTCACCTACAGGGCTGCAGCAGAAAGAAGTGGAGCTGGAGGAGTCTGAACTTCATAGATCTGGCCTGGTGCTAAGGTAATAACTCTTTCTAAGCTCTAGACAAAAGGTCAAAAGTCAGAGTTATACAAAATGACAAAGAGAAGGAACAGAAAACAGTCTCAGGCCCTGAGTCCACCTAATACAAATGCAGAAGTCAATATCAAGAGCGAATAGGAAATCACACACCTGAAATCTCTGAAATAATAGCACCGGAAGTAAAGAAACAACTGCAGAAAAGTATAGAAGGAATCAGATCAGAAATAATTTCAAAGTAAAAAATGTAGTGATAACTATAATCAAAGAAGTGCTAGGTGCTTCTAAAGAATACACTGATAAAAAAAGAACAGAATATAAAAATGGTGGATCCCCTGAATAAGCAATATAGGAAAGAAATAGAATATATGAACCAGATTCAAAGTGATACACAGGAAATTAAAACCTCAATCACAATCTAGCAAATCTGTTTGAGTGAAAGTAAAAATAAACTCTGACCTTTAAGACACCATTGTAGCTAGTGAAAAAGTAATCAAAGATATCTTAATAACAACTAGGATGCAGAAAAAAATAATTGAACACCTGCAAGACAATGTAAAGATGAACAATGTGAGACTAATAGGCATCAATGAGAAGGAAGGAGTCAATACAAATGATATAGAAAGAATATGGACAGAAGTAATAGCAGAAAACTTCCCAAATATGGGGCAACAATCTAACATTCAGATAATCCAAGCATATAGAACTCCAAATAACATCAACTCATTTAAGACCACTCCCAGACATATAATAATCAAGATTGCAGAAATCCAGCACAGGAACAATACACTAAAAGCCCGCAGATTTCTCTTCCCAAACCATGAAGTCAAGAAGAGCTTGGAGCAAAGTACTCCAAGTCTTGCAAGAAAACAAATTCCAACCCAGACTGATATACCCTACAAAACTCTCTTTCAAGTATAATGGAGAAGTAAAATACTTCCATGACAAAGAACAACTAAAGAATTTGCATCCTAGTTGTTTTTAAGAGATTTTTTGCTTACTTTTACTAGCTGCAATGGTATGTTTAAGGTCAGAGTGTCTATTTTCACTTTCACTCAAATGAATTTGCCAGCTGCTGTTTGAGGTTTTAATTTCCTGTATATCACTTTGAATCTGTTTTCTACATTTCATTTCTTTCCTATATTGCCTATTCAGGGGTTCCATCATTTTTATAACCTGCTCTATTTTGTTATTAGTGTATTCCTTAGAAGCACTTAGTACTTTTTTGAGTACAGTTATCACTACTTTTTTTACTTCAGAAATTATTTCTGATCTGATCTCTTCTATACCTTTCTGCAGTTGTTTCTTTACTTCCAACGCTATTATTTCAGAGATTTCAGGGGTGTGATTTCCAATTTCCTCTATGCTAGTGTATTCTGTATTTGTACTGGGTGGACTCTGGGCCTGAGACTTTTTGTTCCTTCTCATTTTCATTTTGTATGCGACTGATTTTTGACCTTTGGTGTAGAGCTTAGAGTTATTACCTTAGCACCAGGTCCAGATCTAGGAAGTTCAGACTCCTCTAGGTGGGTGTGGCTTGGGTCAGGCTGCTGTGCTCCACTTCTTCCTGCTGCAGCCTTGCAGGTGAACCCTTTGTGTCACACTGGCAAGATGTTCTGCTCCTGAATGAGCTGGGAGGGTCTTGCCTCTAGCTTCTTTGCAGGGAGTTCTGCTGAAGGTTTCCATGCTGGGCGTGCGCTCTGGGTTGCTTCAGGATCTGGTGCCTGTGAGTGGCCTCACTCCTCTATTTTTATTTTGAGCTTTACTTATTTATATCTTGTGTTTCTCATATAATAAAAGAAGCCATGTGGTATTTATTTATTTACTTACTTACTTATTTATTTATTTATTTATTTATTTATTTTTGGTCTTTTTTGAGACAGGGTCTCCCTATGCAGTTCAGGCTGGCCTTAAGCTCACTTTGTAGCTCAGGCTGGTCTCGAACTCACAACAATCCTCCTGCCTCAGCCTCCTGAGTACTAGGATTACAGGCATGCACCACCACGCCCGGCGCCATGTGATATTTAAACTTGTGTGTCTGAGATATTTCATCCAACATTGTTTTCTCAAGATACTAAACTCTCAACATCTACTGTATACTTTTTTTATGCGTAATATTGACTTTAAAATGAAAACTTTTCCTTGACTAGAATTTTATTTGCTGAGTTAAAAAATTTTTTTTCTTCTGTATTTTAGGGAAGGGTTTATAGGGTGTTTAGGGTCTCACTACTAGATTGGACTCATAGTGATCAACCTGTTTACAGCCTCCCAAGAGCCGGGATTACAGGTGCGAGCCACCATGCCCAGTCTCAATCGTCTCCTCCACACACCCCGGGGACGTGGCCAGCACAGCAGGCATGTGGATCAACACCCACCCTCCACCGTTCCTCAGCCCCTGTGCCTGCTTGCAGGCACTTTAATCTGCTGAGCTATTTGGCTTACCCTGTTGTGTGACTTTTAAAATAAAAATGTCTTTAAAGTTATTTGTACAGTCTGTAATTTTGCTTTCAAGTGATTTTTTTTCATAACTTTCTATGTAGAGTTTTGGTATGGGTTTTTGAACTGAATACGAAGGCTTTACTTATTTTCTAGATTTATAAGAATCAATATGTGCAGTAGTAATAGTATTAATAATTATGGATTAACACTATTATTACAAGTGTCCACATTAGTTTCTCAGTGGATGAAGTATCCAAGGCCCGTAACCTGAAGGATGAAGGTCTGTTATGGCTCATGTTTTCAGTCCAGCATTGGCTGACTCCAAGGCAGAAATGGCATGGAAGAAAGGACTAGCAGAGGAAAGGTGACCCTGTCCCAGCGTCCAGGAAATGGAAAGGAAGAGTTGAGGATAAGATATGCTCTTCCAGGTGGGACCCCAGGGATTTGTCTTTTCCCAAGCCACATCCCCCAAAGCACATTCGTTACTGGTGAGTACAGCGCCCCACAATCCAGTAACCTTCAAGAAGCTCCACCTCTGGATATGTGGCCTTTAAGGGAGACCCCAGACCTGAACCATTATAAGAGATGACCCTTTCTTTCAGGTGACTTGGATGTCACTCCAGCAGGGGAAAGAAGAGGCACAAAATTTAGATATAATTTGACTTTTATGTTGATGGCTGAATTGGTGTTAAGTATATTTTCTTTGCTTCTTAGAATTCTACTTGACACTATTATTGTAAAACTAGGTTTTCTACTCAGAAGATTTTAACACTGCTGATTTAATTCTATCTTTATTTTCTTCACTTGTAAGATCTCTAAGATGAGGTAAACAAAATTCTGTCTTGACTCTCCACTTCAGTCTAGGGCACTTTCCATGCATGGTGACTACCATGATTATGATTGCATCCCTTCCCAGCCTTAGTTGTTTTCAGAGGAAGTCAGGATTGGACAAGAGTTTCAGCGTGACTCACGGTTCAGTGTTTTAGGGATACAGGTAGATAGACATAGATTGTTTTATTGGTTGTTGGTACGGGAACATAAAAAATTAAATTTTTGGTAGGACAATGGAAAGATGCACCAGTACTATCATTCTTTTTATTCTAAGACATGTGTTAGATAAAACAATATGTAAAAGACAAAAATTTTACCGAGTCTATGATAGCCAAGATAAGACTACCTAAACAGAAAGAATGCACACAATCTAAAAATATCGCATGGAAAATGAAACCTGAGCATCACACGAGGAGTTGCGGCTACCTAGCTTCGCTGAGGAAGGCAGAAGACAGTGAAGGACTGAATGTGACGACTGGAAGAGAGACAGTGAAAGGCAGAGCAAGAGTCTGAGGCTCCAACACATGGCTGACAATTACCCGGGAAGCACTCATCCTCTGCAAGTCAGAAGCCATCACCACAGAGTTCTTCAGACTGAGAGAACTGACTGTGTTCCAGGCGAAAACCGTGATAAGACACAGACACACATGGAGATAGACTGGGGAACCCTTTGAATTTCACAAGAGATAATACTAACTGGTTTCAGCAAGTCTAAAAAATTCTCTAGGAAGTGTTCCTGAGCCAGAATTTATGTGATAAGTGAATATAAATATTGTTTTCACTTAACTAAGGTCACTAAAAATAAAAATTATCCAAACATAGCTTTTTGAATGAACAGATGTCTCAAATATTCGCAGATCAAAAATGAAGAAACACAAAGTAGAAAAAAACAGCTTCATTGGTAGCTAAATATAACTGGAGTCTATCACGTAATGAGTTGTACTATATTTTAATGAATGGGAGCTTAAGATAGTGCACATCTATTTTCCAATATAGCAATCTTCTTCTTTTTCTTAAATACAAAGAAGAAATGAAGCAAAGAAGAATTAACAAAGATAGAACATAGAACAAGCAAAATTTGGCCCTCAACCTCCCACCTCAGGCTCAGTAGAGTCATAACTTTCTGCAGGTGATTGCAGAGTGGTAGCAGCTACTAGCCAGGTAGTGTGGAAACTTCATACACATCCCATGTTTGCTCTTTATGAAGCACAGAAGATGAGCAGAGAGGCCCTCTGACTCACCCAAGAACTAAGTGAAGATTTCCATCTCCTTCCATTCTCTTCTCCAAACACCTTTACATGACTCAGAGTGAGAGTGACACATTTTTGAGAAATGAACAGATAGTTCAAACAGGGTGATATGTGTGAGTGTGGAAAACAAGTATTTGGAGTATTTGTTCTGAAAAGACATTTATTTCAGAACAAGTTCAGGGAGAATTGATGGATAATTGATTTCACATGGGAGTAAATGAGTTCTGAATTAAAGAAAAAAAATTGAAACTATACTTGGAAAGCCCACTGACTATTGGGAAATAATTAGAGATTTAGAAAAATATGATTTACTCAGAGAATGAAAGAAGTGATGAAAGAAAAAGGTAATAAATGATAGGGCCTCCTAGGCTGTTTAATTCTTGTACACATGACTTTGAAATATTACAAATGTAAATAATTTTTTTGTAAGAGGTCAACTACACAAGTTGTGCTGGCTCCGCTCCCAGGGTGCACTGAGATGGCGCACGAAGAGTTCTATCTGTGAAGTGAGACCTAGTACAAAAAAGAAGATAAAAAATTAAGTATACATATAATATCCTGAGTTTATATATAGGGAATCTTCTGAAGCATATCTTTCAAAGACAGCAAATATCTCTAGTGATGCAATTAGTTAGCTCATGGTACTTACATCAAGATAGCAAATATCAGAACAAAGCACTGTGTGCTAGAATATCGTAGAATAATCCTCCTTTCTACATTTCTGAGGGGAAAACATTTTCAATCAGGAATTGTATTAAGAACTACCAGTCAAGAATGCAGTTAAAGTAATTTTAAGATACACAAGAACTCAGTAAAAATAATTTCTCAGTTCCCTTTAGTGAGGCACTTTATGACAGGCCACAGCAAAATCGTGGAGACAGGAAAACAGTAGAAGCAATTTGATTCATAAAAGAGCACAGTAATCTATCATAGCAAATGAGATGTTTTTCTTCCTTTTTTGATTTCTTACCCTACAAGATTTTTTTCAGTCAGAGATTATGTCTATTTTAACATTTCTGACTTTGGGGGAAGTACAAGAGAAAATAGTTTTGGAAATAAGTATAATATTGCCCCAAAGGAGTCAATCTAGGAATTCACCATCTTTGAAAAATAGGGTCTTTATCCCTCCCTACTGTGTATTCTCTATCACGGCTACAGAACTAGTTGGAGTCAGGCCTTCTGAGTTGCCCCAACAAAGCTCACAAGATGCTAGTGGATATGGCCAGATGCCACGTAGTCTATTTAAGAAAAAATAGATGCCTAGGCTTAAGTGGCTGTGTCTTCAGCTAGTGAGGCTGGATCAGTGTAAGGGAGTTCTGCTACGATCTAGTGTTAAATGGCAGCTGGCCCTGGTGTCTTGACAAGCCTGTTTCTCAGATGAGGGTCAGGTACCGGGGTTGGGCTCATGCCCTCCAGTTCCATGGCTCATTTCAGGTGACACTCGTCTCTGTTACCTTGGCCAACTTGCCTGCTTTTGTTGACACATTCTCCTAAGAGGCACTTGAGTGTGAAGCAGGAAGCCATCTCTGTACTGTTCTATAAGGACCAAGAGACTATGGTGTTTGAACCGAGGATGAAGTGACTGACAAAAATGAGAAGCTGGCCATCCAGAGATGACTAAGATGTATTTCCTGGCCTCCAGGAGCTTGTGGCCCACTGGGGTGACAAGAAATGCAGACAGTCACTCTCTAAGTAGGCAGTGGGAGTGTTGGAGGAGGACTGTGCAAGTGGGGAAGAAGACAGACTTCCCTTCAGTGTGGCCCTATTTCTTATATGTGTGTTATTTCTACTGTTCTTATCTTTTATGCTAATACTGCTTTTATGAACAAGAAAACTACACCAAAACATCATACTGAAAGCAGAAGTGCCGCTCGAGTCTCATCGGGTGGACGCAGGCTGGGAGTCTGGAATGTGTGCAACCACAATGCTCATGTTTTTCAAGGGGGCACAAATGTTGTAACTTTCCTAATCATACCCTCCTAATTTTCTCAATAACAGGATTAGTATTGAATCCCAGGGGAAAGTTGCAAGAACCCATTTTTTCAAGTTATTTAAAACTCAGACTCAACAAATTTATATCACACTGTGACTTAGTAAGGCGACATTCAAGATAGCAAGGATATGCAAGTAAGTGGCTTCTAGCTCCACTGCCTCAGGTAGTATTTTAAAAAAAGTTATTTAAAAATCACAGTTCACAGGTATTTTATTTGGTTTAAGGAAGTTTAAAAAGTCGTATGCAAGTTCATAATACATAATGCTCAGTACATAATACATCTGACAGTATAGTTCATCTTGATCTTTAACTCAATATTTTATCATAATATGCATGAATTTGTAGATATTCTTAATGTATCATAACTTAGAACTTTTTCTTTTTGTAAGAAAATGCTTTAAAGGCTGATTTTCCAAGAGAAAATGTTCCTTTATAGTCATCATGTTTGTTATAGGGGATTTTGAATTATTTATTTTTACTAATTGAGCCAAGATTTATATAGCTTTAAGTACTGCTCTTTTCTTTTATTGCATTCTTATTTCAGAGTTTTAGTTATTAGTAAGTGCTCCTATATCACATCTCAAAAACTGGCTTTTATAACAAAAGTCAGAGGTTCAAACAGGAATTAAATTGTCAAAAAAATTGGGTCCACTCTAGTGCATTTTGAATCAAGACAGTAATTGGATCCTGCAGCTAAAGCATATAGAGAATTTGGAAATAAAAGGAATTGTTAGGACCCTGCGTCTACTCTGATGCGAGTGATTCACCAGCCAGCCTGCAGGAGGAGAGCAGCTACTGGCCCTGTGATTCCTCCGTTAGTGTTCTTTGGTGACAGGATGTACCTGAGAGCATTGTGGACCAAAGCAAGCCGGTTTCTGGGGCAGATGGCACATGAAATATGAAAAGCACTGTGCAACCCTTGGGGCCAGGCTGACACCCAGGCCGAGTCCAGTCCCAGCTCTGGTCTTTCTCTGGGTGAGGGGAGTGGGGACAAGGGCAGTCCCTACGGGCACAGGGGCAATAGGCCAGAGTCCACTACCCGGCTCCCAGGCAGGGATTCTGAGCCCCCACCAAGCCCGTCATTTAGAGTACAGCTCGAGCCCGAGGGCTCTCGTGCAGCATCTAGCTCCCGCTCTGGCATGCCAGTCAGGCCACTATATTTCCCATTTTTTCCTTTCTAAAGTATTTTCTTGACAAATAAAGATTTTTACTTAGTCAAGATATATAATGTAATGACTTGATAGGTGTAGATTCTGCAGTGTGAGTGAGGAGGTTGAAAACCTCTTAGGCCAATTCTGATTTTACAGTAGTATCTACACCCTTGTAAATAAACGCAGCTAAGCCGTCTCTTGCCAGTGCCCCAGTTCTGAATCTGGCCTCCCCTGCATGTGTGATCAAGGGTGTGTCACTTAAGCTTCTCTCGTTCCACCTTGCTCATCTGTGCTATGGTTAATCAGAGCAGCGTTTGCTATTGTGATGCTGAAAAGGGAGAGATGCCTGTCTGCAGTGAGGTGCTTAGCCCAGTGCTTGCAGGAGAGGAGAGCTCAAGAATCGAATTATGGTGAATACTGTGTGTGTGTGTGTGAGAGAGAGAGAGGCAAGATCTGCACTAATGCTGGTTGGACAGGATATTATGTTGGCTTTTAGTACTATGGTCATACACTAGGTAAATAATTATTGAAATTTTGATATAATTCAGGTATAAAAAATAAGATAAGTAAGCAACTACACTCTTAATTCACTGATAAGAGATATCTGCTAAAATAATATCTGTAAATATAATATCATGTATGCACCTTGTACAATACCAAAACGTTATGAAAACAGTTTGAATGTATTAATTCATCGAATGTGTATGGTTAAGGTGTCTTGAAACTGTCTGATTGACATTTGTATTTTAATAAAATAAAAATAAATAAAAAGAAATCTAAATGCTTAGTATCAACTGGAAAATGAAATTAGATCCTCTAAGGTAAAACCAAATTTGGAAAACTTTGGAAAATTTTGTTACTGATACATAAACCAGTAGAGGTAGTGATTTCTGTTTCAATAAATCATTTTTCACCTAAAAAAAAAAAAAAGGTTCCTGCTGGAGTGCTAGCTCTTTTTCAGTGATAGCCTGGGATATTTTGAGCAGGTTCCTAGCTTTGTTGTCTCTAGATGATAAGTCCAAAACACGGTGAAGCAGTGAAACGCAGCAGAAGGGCAGATATCTATGAGTACCTAGGCAGCAGTGAGATCCTGACATCCAGAGAAGTGAGGCTGGAAGTCAGTGAAGACCTGTCTAGAGAAAAAAGGCATTTAAACCCCTGTGCAGAACAAGAAAATTGCTCAACAGAGGGAAAAGTGAGGTGGCTTGCCCAGTCATGAGGCTTATCGGTGTGTAAAATGTCTCTTGACTCCCAGTTCAGTGTCTCCTTTAATGCATCACACTATCTCCCTTCCTGTTTCTTAGAATTCCCAGAAAATATTTTGGGTGAAGCATGAATGCAATTGCCCCCAGGAAAGGTCATGTGAAATCACCCCTCTATTAAGTCACCCTTCTATGAAAATCACAGAATGACTGCTGTGTTCGAGGCTCTGCGTGGCTTGGTCACCCAGGACCTTTCTGCTAGTCCATCTCTTCTTTTGGCCAGTTATTTCTCCAGCGGCAGATCTGAGACTCACCTTTCCTGACTCCTCTGCAACCTTGTTTTTTTCTCTTTCTAGTCCAAGTTGTTCACTTTATCTATCCAAATTGTGGTTTCATCTTGGCTCCTGTTTCTAGGCTTGGTATGGGACACTGGAAGGGTAACAAGGTAGAGAAGAATCTTGAGTGGAGATTTGAGTCTACATGAATGGAATTGATTTCTTAGGTTTTTTTCTGTTCATTTCTATATAAGAGTATCAGCCAAAGGCATCTGGAATCCTTACATGCAAAAATAACCAATACTAACTGCTGTACCAGTCTGTGTATCTAATATACAATTAAAAAACAAAATGATATCTAATCTGAAACCATTTGCACATACCTCATAAACAGTTTATTAAAATATTGCTATATCATCAGTTGAACTGGTGCATTGTGGACTATTGAATCATAAATGTTTCTTAGTTTATTTAAGCAGTTCTTCATTAGTACATGTTTATATTGCTATTTATTCTTATGAAGACTATTACTGTATAACAAATTACTAAATATATACACTTTATGAATTTGTTGTAGTATTTTAATGAAATAAATTGCTCTGGAAATTTTACACCAATTTTCCCCCATCCCCAAAGTAGCCTTTTGGTTGTTAATACTGTTTTAACATCTTTGCCAGTCTGAAAAGTGAAAGGGATTTAATCTGTATGTACTTGATCACTAATGCATCTGAACTTCTTTTGCATACTTAAAGCCATTTGTATTTCTTGTTTTGTACATTATCTATGCATACTCCAGATCTACACTTTTACTGATTTTTCTATATTAGTTCTGTCATACACACTGTGAGTACTTTCTTGTCTGTGTATTATAATAATAACATATTTTTTGATTCCATCAAATCTGTCATATTTTTGTCACAATTTCTAGCTCCGATTCTTTTCTTATTCTAAGCCTAGCAAATATTCACCACTATTTTCTCCAGGTACTTTTAAGGTTTTACTTATTACATTAAGATCTGTTCAGTCTTGAGTTTATTTTAATACAAAGTGTAAGGCACATAATTGATGCTTCAATTTATTAAAAAAATACATTCTTTCTCCCACTGACCCAAACTGCTGATTTTAAGACATACTCTACTTATGCATACTTGAATCTGTTAAGTATCTTTGATATGGGGAGATTAGAAGCAAAGACAGTTGAGAAGTCCAAGTGCAAAGAAATGATAAAGATAACAGTAGGAAAGGAAGGGAAGAGGGAGGGAAGGGAAGAAGGCTTGCATTAGTGCCCAGTGGGAGGAAGAAACAAACCTTGCCTTCCCTGAAATGTGAAGGCCACAGGAAGAGGTCAAAGTGGCGAATTTTTCTGAATCAGAGAATGCATGGGGGAAAGCACCATGTACAAGAATTGGTAAGGTAGGGGTGAGGCGTGGCACAGAACGTGGAGGTTAATTTACTTGTTAAAATTTTGGGTTTGTGATCCCAACAGAATATCTATGTAGTAGTGTGTGGGCTGAGGAAGGGGGAAAGGAGAGGGAGGGGAAGAAAGAGTGTGTAAGAGTGTGAGCAGATGAATCCAAGACTTAGTTAGCTTTTGTTAGACATCTATGGTATTTAAAAGGCAGCACTGTGGTTCGCTGACAGGGCAAATTTTCTGTTGCATTGAGCAGTAAAGCTGTAGCCTGCACCTCCACGAGTGTCATTTGGTGCACAGGCATCTGCTGGCCCCTCCTGTGTCTAGTTTTGTAGTTCTGTGTCTCAGGCTCCTCGTCCCCACTCTCCTAGCATCAGGCCAGCATAGAATTCCCATTCTGCTAGGAGGGTAGAGAGCACCAGAGGGAAGGGAGGTGGAGGAAGTGGTATCCGTGGTGCTTTTCTTCTGGTCTTATCGCTAATCTAAGCAGAGGACAAGGAAAAGAAGCAGGAAAAAGTGCAATGCCTCCTGTACCGCTGCCAGCCAAATGCCCTAATTTCCCGCCAGCAGCTCACCTCTGGTGACTGTCGCCCAGGCTGGGGTGAGGACTACAGGTGCTCAGAGGTCCAGTGCCAGCTGCCGCAGCTGCAGCTGGACCTTGGAGAGGAGCTTCAGGCTTCTGTTCTACAGGGATAGGTGAGCTGCAGTTGTTCAGGGTCAAAGAAAGGTCAATGATTTGTTATGACCTAAATGGACCAGGGAACCACGTCCATTTTTCCAGTCACTGGCTTGCAAAGAGATACTGGGGGTGGAGCTCCTATAGGCAGGAGATCAACTGCAAAAAGTTTCTAGATAAGTAAATGAGATGAAAAAAATTCCACTATTGACAAATGCAACTTCCATATTCCATCTATATGTCATATAACTAGATGTAAAAACATTTTTAAGCAAGGATTTTCCAAACAGCAGTTTCAAAACAAAGATTGTGAAAATTGAACTCAGGTCATTGTGGTAGCATCTGGTAACCAAAAGCAAAAGCATTGTGCTTTTATGTTTAAAAGATAGTTTAGACTATATACTCTGTGACATTTTGTCCTGATAGTGACTCAGTGAGATATTATTTTATTCCTTTTACAGACAAAAGAGCCAAGGCTCATTTGACTGCCATTACAGGTCAGAGCGGATCTGGGACTGAGTGCTGGCTAGCCTTGAGTTTGCCCGTCCGGCCCCTTCTACAGCCCCTTGCTGTAGCCCCTCATGCTGCTGTACCTCCACAGGTCTGCTTATTTAAAACTCAAATTTTATTTTTCAAAGACTTGCTTTTTCAGGGATCCATACTTGTTTTTTGTAAGTGGAATATTCACCTCTTAAACCCAAGCATCCTTTTTTGGGCCAGAATAATTTACTGACTTGTTTGCTAGGCAAGTACTACCAATATACCTGTCTAGGCCAGATCACACAGAATTAAACTTTGGGTAAATTTAATAATTTAATGTACAGGGAAATATAAACAGGCCAGGAGCGAAAGCTTAGCAGTCGGCGTTTTGGCCATTAGTTGAAGTGCAGTAGGCAGCTGGAGACGAGGCTAGCGTTGTTAGAGCTGCTCTCTTGTGCTAAGGACAGCTTTCAGATCCACTTGTGATTTGTGATAAGGTGGAAAGACAGTCCAAAATGTTCCCTTTGCAATGACTGTCCTTTTAATAGAAATAACATTTAATCAGCATTAACTTAAATTCAGCAGCTGAAAGAGTTCTTTCTAAAAAATCTTTTATTTGTTTGTTACAGGCTCTGGCCATGTGAGTGACCCTCATGTCTCATGGTCCCCAGCTCCCCAGTGCGGGGGTTACAGGCATGCACCACCACACCACGGCACAACACGTAGGCCCAGCGTGGCATGTGGTCCTGGAGATCGAACCTGGGTCCTTGCGCTTGTCAGGCAGGTGCTTAGACCGCTGAGCTATCTCCCCAGCCCGGCATCTGAAAGATTTCTTTTAATTTTATTGAGAAACAAATAGCAATGAGACAGTTTCAAAACTGATTAGTAGGACAGTTTTAATAATTAGTACATTGCATATTGTTGTATTCATAGTGATTATTCTTTGCACAAGATCCAGACATGATATCCTGTCCAAACACTATTAGTACAAATCTGTCTTCTCTTTGAATTAAGAGAAAGTAGCTATATATCTATCCCAACTATTTTGTATATGCAGATACAAAATGGTCCTTCATTTGTATCCTCTTTTTTTGTTTCGTTTTGTCAGAAATGGGTATAAGGAAAGTTAGTTGTTAGTTTTGCTAAGACAAGTGATGAAGCAAAATATTATGTATAATAACAGATTGGTTTCAAATAAAATGGGACTGATAGGGAAAAACAGGCTAAGAATAGATCTTTGTAAAAGATAATCAAAATGGAATAAAGAGCTTCCGTGGGAGGCCTAGAGACAAATCTCTTACCTCTTGCTACTGCTGCCCAAATTCGAGACACCTGATGTCATGCGCATTCCTAGCTGAGAGTGGCGCACAGGTGGGCTTGGCTGTGCCTGAGCCTGGTTGGTTCACTTCTGTCCCTTCTCCTCACACACCTCACCTCACATCCAGTGTCACCTGCAGCAAGGAGCAGAAGCTGCACGTTGACGGGTTCAAGGTGCCAGAGTGGCTGATAAACCCAAGCAAAAATAAACCTCTGGGAATAAAATTTTTTTCAGGCCACAGAACAAAGCCTGGAAACTGTTCAGACAGTCAAACTTCGTCAAGGACCTGAGAGACCCTTAGTTGATTTTTCAAAAAAGAATGAGAATCTTTCCCCCTTTGCACTTTGCGCTATCTATGCAAAGGTGCAAGTTCTATTTATTTGCATTTTTCTAGTGACCTGGGTGGAAAAGTAAGATAAGACTGACTTTCTAGAAATCTAGCTTTTATAAGTGCTGACTTGAGGGGCCTCTTTTCTCTAGTGGATGCAACACTGAATTGCAGGCAGAGCCCTTCTTCTTTAGTGTTGAGTTGATACTCTGGTGTACCATATGTTTTGGGCAGAACTGGGGATTGAACTCAGGCCTTTGTGCTTGCTAGGCAAGTGCTTATTCTACTGAGCCATCTCCCTGGCCTGGTGTTTCATCTTGTTCTGCAAAGAATGTCAGAACTGCATGTCCAAGGTTGAAAAGGAGGGACACACATTTAGATTTTAAAATGCCTGATTTCTCAAATGTTTGTTCATGAAATAATATGAAGGAAAACAGGAAGGGATAATTGTTGGCCCCCTCATGTTTCATTTTTCATTAGCATGACAAAAAGTATTACTGTTGCGTTTCTAAGTGTGAAAACTACCAAAGTATTAAATGAAAATAACTAAGAAATTTAAATCTTTATTAACTGAAAAATTCTGCACTTTATGTGTGAGTATAAATTTATATACACATGAGCATATGTTATATGTTTTGATTACATATAGACTTTTTAGTGAAAACTGCCTATCCAGTGAAGACTGGCAAATAAAATTATTTTCAGGATTATCATGAGAAAAATGAATTTGCATTTTATTTTGTGGGAGGATTTAAAAAAGTGTATTTAGTACAGGGTCTACAGGGTCTTATTACATAGATCGAACTTGCAGTGGTCCTCCTGTTTTCAGCCTCCCAAGCTCTGGGATTACAGGCATGTGTCACCATGCCCAGTCTCTGTAGAAGTTTTATTTTCACATTCAATAAAATAATGCAGTCAAAATTAATGAAAAATTCTATTATTTTGCAATATTTGTGCACTCAGAAGATATTTATTTAGGGCTGAGAATTAGTATATTATGTATTGATTGAAATAGCCTCAATTTATAAGTGGACAAAGATGCATAATTATGATAGTTTACTTTACGGCTTAAATAGTATGATTTAAATATATTTAAGAGCATGCATGTGATGCTCTGTATGCTTTGAAAAAATGTAAATAATTAATCAGATAATTCTTCACCTGAGATGTTTCTTTATAAAGCTCGAGTCATAGAGATAAAAGTATAAGGCTAAGAAAACTCAGTGAAGACAGAAAAAAAGGACAAAAGCTCAAAATTTATCTGATTCAGATCATTCCTTATAACTAATTATTTGATTTTCAGTTCTTTGGGAAGTTTAGGAAAGCATGAATGTACATGTTTCACAATTTATGCATAAACCACTCTATTTCCGCTTCGTTTTATAGGAGAATTAAAGGTCATGTTGAGGAAAGTGCACAAATTCAACAGCAGGAGGCTATTTTGGGTTAGTTTCATGACATCTTTAGTTTTGTTCTAAAAAGAACTACACCAAATATTCTTTTGGAAATATGAATATAATGAATGTGTCAAGGGGCGTGTATGAAAACACATGCTATCCATTTACTGTTATTTGTACTTCTAAATTAAACTGATTTGAAAAGAGTTTGAGAAAAAATTAAGAATTGTGGCAGTGGAATGAAAACACATTTTTCAATCCAAGTGCTAATATCTGCTCATTTTTATTTAACCTCTTTGTTGTTTATGGACAAGACCCCTTGCCGGTCATGGCCCATCAATTTCCCTGTGGTCAGCTACCCCATTGCACCCCTTTCCCCGGTCACATTGTGTTGCTATCTTTCTGTGTCTTCCTTTTATTACAGATAGTAACCTTATTACTATGGGGGACATTGAGAAACAGTCTTACTGGACAGCTCCAATAATTCCTTTTCTCCCACCACAGGATTGCTTCTGAGTATCACATCTAGCCGGCTGCTGGACTTAGAAGTAAATACAGAGAGGTTCAACTTAGCAGACAGTCCTGTACCGGTTCTGTGCCAGCAGTGGTGGTAGGTTTGGGCTACAAACGGTGGAGGACAACCTGCTTGGTCACAAATGGCTCGCGGTCCACCCCCAGGTGCATATTCCCCTTCGGCATCAGCCCGCTGCTGCTTCTCCACTGGCTCTTTACTCTGCAGCTCTCCTGTCTTCGCGGCTGGCTTTTTATCTTTCCTTACCGTTTCTTCCTATCCGTGGCCCTTGCTTTGTTTCCAAGCACTTAGGAACACAACTTTAGTATAACCCAGGTCTTTATACAGGCTTTCTGAACTAAGAAAAATTTTTATTTTTTATTTTTTTCAGAACGATTTTTGATAGTGAGCTATTTTTAATTTTCTTAAATTAGGCAATCACAAGTAACAAGTCAAGATCCTGCCTCACCTGAGACGTTAACTTACGAACCCCTTAGTTTCTTGATCAATTGGTAATCAATTGGCGAAATATATTCTTACACTATTGTATGAAATATCATATAATAGTCATCTTTCAAAAACATTTTAGAGGAAATCTAATGGTTTACGGCAGATGCACGTATCTTAATTATTTTGACAGAGGTATTAGGATTCAGACTCACAAAAGCCACAGAGCCAGGCGCAGGACCTGGGGCTCGATTCCCCGCCTGCCCTTCGGGCCCAGCCTCCAGGGCCTGCTGAGACAGCAGTTGAGACTGGGCATGGTGGCGTGCGCCTGTAATCCCAGCTCTTGGGAGGCTGTAAACCGGCGGATCACTACGAGTCTGATTTAGTAGTGAGACCCTGAACACCCTGTAGACCCTTCCCTAACATACAAAAAAAAAAAAAAAAAAAAAAAGAAAAAGCACTCCTACTCCTGCTTACATTACAACAAAATTAAAGAGTTTTTTTCTTTTTACCTGCCCCTATAAACAGCAAGGATTTATGTAAATTATTCTTAAAGCAACTAGAACGTGAAGTCTGTTGAAACAATATGTAAAATATTGCAAAACCGAAATATTTCTCTAAATAATTCCAATTATTTAAGATAATAATCTGATTTCTCAGAAACATGATACCTTGATCTGGTTACCTGAGCACATGGGCTCTTTCCTTTCTCCCCATGCCCATTTTTCACTAAAGAAAAAAGTTACTGTGGTGATATTTTGCAGAAACTAGAAAAATGAAACCCTGACTACTGAGTGAAAGAGTACTTATAATATCTTGAAAGTATTCCAGGCTCTTTATATCTTCTAATTAAATTTCATTTTTCAAAAATAGCCCATGTCTAACTGAACTACAATTTTTCCCCCATTACAATTGCTATAATATTATTTTTCTATTCTTCATTGAATGCATGCAGTATATCATTTGGACTATGTAAGCTTTATGTGAACTTGTATGGAAATTTAATTACTATGTGGAGCAACGTGTTATGAAGAAATATTTAAGAATAACAAAATTATAAATATAGACTGTCTTTAGCTATAAAATGTTTATAATGACACATTTTTATGTGTGAATTTTATATTCATTTATGCTAATCTACAGTTTTACTCAAAGTGCTACTTTATAGAACCTTTTTTGGATTCAGGGGTAGTAAACTTAGTTTTCAACATCATGTAATACAGCAACTATTGTTGAATTCCTATTACTTTGTTTAATGAAATTCTGTATCATTTCTAGTGGCTTCTTTGTACATTATTTTATATTACTTAAAAATAAAAACATATAAAGCACATAGTTAATGACATTTAAGCTTATAAATCAGCTCTGATTGGGCTGGGAGAACTGATTGAATTAAATGTTATTATGTCAAAACAAGTGCTCCAGTATTTTCATCATTAAAACCCCAAACTGGATTAACTATTTGTCTTTTGATTAGCTATCAATTGGCCTACTAAGTTTTAATCAGATTGGTTAAGCTATGTTAATTGTATTTTCAAAGGCCACATTTTGATAATTCGCTCACTGTGACTGTTTTCCCTCTAGCATCTTCTTCAAGGTGTCCTTTACTTCTGTGTTCCTCAGGCTGTAGATCAGAGGGTTAAGCATTGGGATCACTAGGCTATAAAACACAGCGACCACTTTGTTGTGCTTCCATGAGTTCCCGACTTTCGGCTGGCATAGGTACATGGAAAACAGTGTTCCATAGAAGATGGTGACCACAGTGAGGTGGGAGGCACAGGTGGAAAATGCTTTACATTTGCCTTCAGAAGACTGAATTTTTATGACAGAAAAGAGGATGCAGAGGTAGGAGACGACGACAGTCAGGAGAGATCCTGTGAGATTCACTACTGAGAAGATCAGTAGCTGCTTTTCTTTGTTGTGGGTGTCAGAGCAGGCGAGGGCGAGGAGAGGAGGGTCAGCGCAGTAGAAGTGGTGAATGACATTGGAGTTGCAGAAAGACAACTGGAAAGTCAGCACTGTCTGCATCACAGAGTTCAGGAAGCCGTAGGTGTAGACGCCTACCACTAACTCCCTGCAGATGCGCTGGGTCATGACGGCTGTGTAAATCAGGGGTTTGCAGATGGCCATGTATCGGTCATAGGCCATGGTGGCCAACAGGAAGCACTCAGTAGTAGCAAAAGCACTGGAGAAGTACAGCTGAGCAAAACACCCTGAGAAAGAGATGGTTTTTTTCTTCACCAATAAATTTTGCAGCATCTTGGGTCCAATGGAAGATGAGTAACAAAGATCAAGGAAGGCCAGGTGACTGAGAAAATAGTACATAGGGGTGTGGAGCCGTGAATCTGCCTTGATAAGAAGGATTATGCCAGCATTTCCCACCAAGGTGATGAGATAGATTGCCAGGAACACCATGAACAGGGGGAGCTGGAGCTCAGGAAGGTCTGTGAACCCCATAAGGACAAATTCTGTCACTGTGGTATCATTGCCTCTTGCCATTCTGCTCACACCTGTTGTCAAAGTAGAAACATGGCTTAAAAATGATTAGGTACTTTAAAAATCTTATCTCTTCATTCTGGTATCAGAAAACAAAAATTTGGCCTCACATTCTCAACAATCAAAATCTGACTTTCCTTTGCTAAAACAGACTCAATACATGACCTTATTTCTTTTTCAAACCAGAGGTATGATTTGTCTACCTCAGGCTTTATTTTCATGTTGGAAGTAGAGCTTTTTTCAGTTCAGCTCAATAATTATGCCCTTCTGTCTTCACTTGGGGCCAGATAGCATAGGATTCTGGGATGGAGGTGGGGTACCATATGGTCTTTTTTCTCCTGTAGTCATGCAGAGGGGCACATAAAGCATTATTCCACCAATGGGAGTGACTTGAGTGGGATTAGAAATGTAAGATTGCTGTAGGATTCAGCAGGGAGAGACTATGTGGATGGCTGAAGCAACAAACAAACAAAATATAAAAAACAAAACAAAAACTAAAACAAAGCTTCACTCTTTTTTTTTTCAATTGTAGATTGCCCATCTATAATTTGTCTGATGCCATGCACAGTGAAGGTGATACAAAAATGGATACACATATGTCTGTCTTCAGTGAGCTCACAGCCTGCTGGGAGAAACATGTATAGAAGAGCTAGTTGAAATTGGTTGTGAATTTGTGCTATGAATGACAGAGATCCTGTACTTCATCCTGCCTGCAAGAAGGGCAATGAGCAGGGGTAAAGGACAAGAATATTTTTAAAAATTTGATGTATTTGGTTGTTGCAGGGTCTCACTACGCAGCTCAGACTCCTGGTGATCTTCGTGCTTTCACCATTCCCAGACCTGGGATTACAGGCGTGTGCCACTACAGGGCTCAGCCAGCCCTGGGGGTGGGGCTGGCGCAGCATGTGGTGCTGGGATTGAACCTTGGTTCCTGCTCTTGCCTAAACAGGTACTTTAGTCTGCTGAGCTATCTCGCCAGCCTCCAAAAATCTTTAAAGAGAGGAAACGCAGAACCGTCTTCAATATTGGCTTGGATTTTTTGAATTATAAAAATAATATAGTCTCTAGGTGAAATTTTCAAATGACAAAAAAGAGGGACATAAATAGAGTGTTCTCCTCTCTACATCCAATATAGTTGCTTAATGATATTCAGTTTAAGAGTTCCTTCTTGGGCCTAAACAATGTTTAAGTATAAACAAATGAATATACATACTAGTCTTCTATATAAGTGATATCATAGTTTTTACCTTTGTCCCTTCTTACACTTAGCAAATATTTCTAAATGAATGTGGATAAAGTCATGACATCTCTTCTTTAGCTGTTTCATAATTTACTAATGAGTTCCTCCTTAATGGAGATTTATTTTATTTTTAAATTCCCTCAAACTATTGTTTTATTTTAAAATATGTGTCATAGTGTGTGATTTATTATGCAATTTTCTGGGTCCACTAAAGTACTGGTTAATACAAGGTACATATGTATTTTAAATTGAAATAAACTTTAAAAATAATCACTTTCATTCCTTGCTTTAATATAGTTTTTACCTTAACTGGTAAGCTAATGGCCCAAATCCTATAGATGAAGTGAATTTCCACAGTCTGAGAATGAGATGAGATGCTAAATGAAAAGTAAGGTACACACATGATGCAGAATAGGGATACTAACATTATTTCTAATATGATGCATTCAATATAGCAGTGCATATATGGTACAGGTAGCTTGTTGTCTGTTCACTTCCATTAGTGTATTATTTTTATAATTCAAACAATTTTATTTGTTCCTATTAATTTTCCAAAATACTGGATTTTATTTTTGCAATTTTTTCCATAATTTTATTGAAGAACAAATGGCAAGAAGAGAGTTTCAAGTCAAATTAGTAGGACAGATTCAATAATTAATACATTGCATATTGTTTTTGTAGTGGTTATTTGTTGTACAAGGTGCAGACATGATATTCTATTTACACACACTATTAGAGCAGATGTCTTTATTCACTGAATTAAGAGAATGTAGCTGTATACCTATCTTTTCTTTTTTAAAGCTGAATTATAGTACAGTTTCAATAATTAATACTTTTTACATTGTTATCTTCCTAGTGGTTATCCATAGTACAAGAAGCGGGCAGGATATCCTGTCCAAACACTATTAGTGCAAATCTTTCTTCTCATAGAATTACTTGAGAGTA